>CAAKHF010025137.1:58179-68199 GCA_901007745.1 Hippocampus kuda | reverse complement strand
CTGAACACACACACACACACACACACACACACACACACACACACACACACACACACACACACACACACACATACACACACATATGATGTATATACAGGTATATATAATATTTTAGTAGAGGTGGGTTATTTGCGTACTGAACAGATATTTGGTTTTATTTTCTTTATGTATTTATTTTAGTGTCTGTCTTGGAATATAAAACAACCTCGAGATGAAATCACAACCCGTAAAATTAGTCGTGAGACCCCAAGAGCTCACAGCATGTGTACCTTTTTGAGCTATCATTGTTTTCAAGTTGACCTGATCATTCAATTGGTTATGCGTCAAAAATTCTAGTGACAATAACAAGGAAACTTGAAATATGACCAGTTGCCGACTATAATAAACGTTTTTTCAGATGGCTTAAAGGGTAAGTAAACCCCTCAAAATTTCTTGCTTCCTCCATTGTCATCCACACAGAAAGTGCTCTATAAATACAGTTGAGTTGAGTTGAGGTTATAAAAGGTAAAGGTAGAATGTTGCTGACAGTTCTGATATTATTTTATGGTGTAAATAGCCATAATGTTGTGGCTGGTCTGTGTATATGTCTTTTTTTGCGCTTGTTGCTGCAAGATAAGCAATTGAAAAGATGCACTGACAGCAACTGCGTGTGAGTTCCCCTCATGCCGGCAGAAAATGACATCTTCAATGAACTCAAGGGGGCAGTGTTGTACTTCTTGACTTGCGTACGGAGCCATAAAACTCAGCTTTGAAACGACCCGCGCGATTGCTGCAGAGTAGGAATGAAAATTGATAAATATGTCAAATTCTTACCCCTTCCCTCTTGCCCTTTATTTTGACATTTAAATTAACCACACGTGACGGTGCCTGAATTAGCCACCTTAATGAGCAATTTGTTGAAAAAATGTCATCACTGACTGACTGTGAGTTTAGTCAAGCCACAGAGTGCCGGCCTCCATTGCGGCAATTACAATTCGAGGCATATTTTAATTGCCGCTCGAAAATAGGTGCAATGACTCAGTACTATGCAGAAAGTAGAGACACTTGAATGATGGGCTTGTGGGAGTGTGCCAAATGATTTATCTTACCCATGTAAGCACCTAAGTGGCGCATGGCGGCTAATAGGATGGATGAAGGACAGCATCGTGCTTGTGTTTTCCTCTTGAACTATCAGCCAGCATATCGACAAAGATATCCTGCGGCGTGTGCTTCGTTCAGTGCGTGAGAAGAGGCGAGCTGACTCTATTTGCTTCCTTTTTCCTAAAGTCAACCATAATTCGGTTACCTCTACCGTTCCACCTCAACGTTGATTTTCGGGCTATGGTTTGGTACATCTTTGAAACATGTTTTGTGCATAAAGAGAGCAACTCAAAATCATCTCCTTATTTTGCTTACCACTAAAAACGGCATTTTAAATCTGAATGATCATTTTGAACATTGTTCAAAATAACCCGTTGAGGCACAGCGGTTACGACAGTGGACAGTTTATCATGTTATCAGGTTACAGGGTGCATGGAAGGGTTAACCGTTATTTAAACATTTTCAAATGGTAAACTGTGTCTTATTCCATCACCAATTGCATACAAGCAATACAGTAGTCTAAAGTACATGTTAAAAAAAATGAATAAAAACACTCCTTTTGTGACAGGTAGATTAAGCGTGGGTCATTGGTGATGCATGCATCACACTCATATTCTTCTCCGTCACCAAAACTAGACTGAAAAACTAAAATTATTGAACATTGGCAGCCAGTCTGTTCAAAGGGTCGAAAGTCTGGGATTTAGATTTGAGAGAATAAATCCCGTCACAAAATCATTTCCTGTGTTTAAAATCATTTGTCATGAGATGTGTCTCCTCTATGATCCTTTCAATCACATTGCACCGGGATAAATGGAGGAAATGAAATCAGATCTCATTGTGCTGGAGGCGGCGAGACAAAGAGAGCGCCTTGCAGTGGTTTCGACTGCAGAATGGGACATTGATTCATTTGCCATTAGGTTTTTCATATCATAACCAATGACTATCAATGTAGTCTTGATTCATTTTGAGTTGTTTGACAGTCTACCTTATAATAAGCGCCGGAATACAGAGTTATCCTGAACTCATGAGAGAGAACTCATCACATGAACCACAGTCATATCAAGGCTTATGTCGATTAGAAATCAATGTACCGTATTTTCCTAAACAAAGGAAGAAGAAGACAAGCAAGACTTCTCAGGATATTTAGCCCCTTGTGAATGTGAGTCCAAGAGATGTGTGTGCCTTTTTGTTGAATCAATTGTCTTCATAACTTTTGTCTTTCATTTATTGTTTTGTCATTCCATTTGTATTTATATGTTTAGTGTCCGTGTTTGTGAGCAGTTCTAATGGCTTTGCTAATGGCTCTATATAAATAAAGCTGTATTATATTGTATTCCATTTAGCATAGCACCATCTAGTGGATGCATAGCGCAACCGTAGCCACTAAAGTAGCTTCTATTCTATGCGCTTTATAATGTGGTGTATCCTATATACTGTGTGTAAACAGTTTTTAAATGGGCCATTCATTGAAGGTGCACCTTATAATCCGAAGCACCTTATAGTGCGGAAAATACGGTATTCACTTACTTATATATGAACCGACAAAAAAAAAATGTAACGAGTTCAGGACAAAGATGTGTCAGTTTCTAATTACCTTGGTCGTATTTCATCTTGGGATTTCAGTAATATAGTTTTGGGGCAATTAAAAAGACAGCATGTTTTAAATCAGGTGTGGGAGTACTGCTTCACAAATAAGCATTTTTCATAAGAGCCACATTGCTCATCATAACAGAAAGAAAACTCATATCCTTAAAATATTTATGCATTATGTGCAGCACAAAAGTGAAGAGGCTGCTGGATTATAAATACTGTCCTGTATTTTCTATCGACGCTGCCGACTGAATATCTCAATGTCTCAGCCAAACAAAGTTTTGCTGATTTTGGTTCAGTTTGGGTTATTTTGTCGTTCTTTTTCTTGGCCTCCATATCCTGATTGCACATGACTTACAAAGCCAAGTTAACTGACACTACCATTAATGTTCACATGGTTTTTGAGCTGTCTTAATGTTACTCCCTTTCTCCTTTACAAGATAAAAAAGGGTCCCATATGTAAATTAATAAGTCATTATGAAACCGTAACATTCCTTCATTGTTACAATTCATTATGCTTATCATCCATCATTATAGTTAATTTCCAAAAGCCACTTTCCTTTAGTGTCATTATCTTTGGCTTTAGCGCCAGAATTGGACAGTAGCATTGATTCATGTTCCAGGAAGAGGAGGAGAAGAAATAAAATGGATACAGAAACACACACACATACAAAAAAAATAGCATTGTAAGTGTTACATTAATGCAACTACAATTTTTACACACAACTTTTGATAATAGTGAAAAAAAAGCAAAACATGACATGAATACAGAAATGCTTTAAGTCCGTCAGAAATATTCGCCAATTTCTTCATGTATGTCTGTCAGGATGAAAATAACTTCTTTTTTTTTCCGATAAATTAAAATGGGATTAGTATATCAACCATTTGATGCACCCTTGTAAACAACCTGATCACATGATAAGCTGTCCACTGTAGTAACCGCTGGGTTAAAAATGCTAAGGATAAGGAACTAAATGCTGGCATCTACCTTTTTGTACTTTCAACGTCCTGTTTTGGAAAAAAACAGTCTACCTCTTCAACCCACTGGGAGGAGTACTAATGTTCCTCCAATTACAAAGGGTTTACTTTTGTACAGCAGACTATTAACTTTTTTTTTCCCTTTTTATTTCAAATCAATCTGTCTAGACACTGTGCTCCGTCCTCTAACATTTAATATTGGCTGCAAAACCCCTTGTCAAAGATATAGATGGTACCAATTCATTGATTAGATTGTATTTATTTTTCAGCTCAGGTACATTTGATACCTGCGTTTATATTTGTTATTCATACTCCATCTTGGCATCCTTTAATTACATTGAGAGTAAATGATCAATTGGACTGTCAGACAGAATAAAGTGAAGCTTAGTTCACTAAGTGTGTGTGAACTTAGTGCATCCTTTGTGATGTCTGATTCAGAATTAAGTAAAAACAAAAACGTGGGTTAAAATGTGTGAGTAAAGTCAGCGCTCAAACTATCAGGCAGGCAGAATGACCTTACAAGAGCCTTAACATGGACGAGTCAGTGGTGAGAAGTTTGGCACTCAACACAACTCACTTCTGTTTAAGGAAAGAAACAAATGTTTGGCTTCTCATCCAAGGAGGCTTCTTCAGTTAATCCAACAAATCTTAGTTAGGACAGCTACTAGCCTGAGCTGGTGTGGAAAAAAAATCAAATAAAATCAACTGTTTACTGTGTGCAAATTGGAGGATGAACTCAGCTTTGTTGCAAGAACTGAGGTGGTCTTGGAAGGCAACCAGAACAATCCAGTTAGAATCCGTTGAACCCTTTCACGCACGAATAATAACCTGTAACCCGATCGCCCGATCAAGTGTCCACTGTGGTAACCGCTGTCCCTGAAAGAGTGAATTAATGCTTTGAGAATATAATGACACGGATGAACGAAAATATACGCCAACAATGCAGAATGGTCAAAATATTACAAAATATTACTATGAAAGCAAATGTGTGTTTTGTGGATTTTGTTTTGTCATATTTTCCTGATGGGTTGCCCGGTGGTCGACTGGTTAAGCGCGTCGGTCTCACAGGGCGGAGGTGCTTCCTGTGTGGAGTTTGCATGTTCTCCCAGTGCCTGCGTGGGTTTTCTTCGGGTACTCCAGTTTCCTCCCACATTCCAAAAACATGCATGGCAGGTTAATGCAAAAATCTAAATTGTCAGTAGGTGTGATTGTGACCCTAAATTTTTGGTTGTCTCTGTGTGCCCTGTGATTGGCTGGAAACCAGTTCAGGTTGTCCCCCCGCCTACTGCCCCAAGACATCTGGGATAGGTAAGCGGATTGGAAATTGGCTGAATGGATATTTTTGACTGCCCTGATTCATTAAGCAGTAAGGTTTCAACCCATTTGAATGCAAATGTCTAACTGTTCAATCTTTCAGTACTTTTGGCACAAAATATTTTTTTCTCTGACCAGGTGCCGAGTGGCAAAATGTTGAGATTGCGTCTGTGTGTTTGTGTCCTTCTAGTAGTAAGTGAGCAACCGGCCGCATTACACCCTTGCTGACAAGTTTATTATTCAAGTGCATTTTCATGGAAAAAAACCCAACAAAAAATGTTGCAAACAGAAAAAAAAAACATTATTTACCTTCACCTTCACTTGAAATCAAAGTCCAGTGGGAAAACCTCTGATGCATGCTAAATATCCGGACCAAGTGGCAGTGTTTTGCAGCTTCCCACGATCTCCTGAGCTGCCTGTGACATTTTGGCGCTCATTAGGATGTGCCGATGATTGAGACAATGCCTGCCTCCTGCTTGTAACCTATCTGCTTCCTCTGATATATTTATTCCACGATTTGGTATGTATCCTGAGCCCTGAGTGCACACTGGATGGCTCAATTGCTTATTAACAACCAGGTTTCCGAGACCAGTTAAGCCCTAATCGCCTTACACCCAAAAGAAGTGTTTCTAAAGAGCGAATGACAGCGAACAAATCCGGAAATCCTTCCATACTGCGAGTACAGTCTGCATTCTGATAACATGTCCCACTGATCCGCTGCCCATTCAACTTGTCAGAGTTCTGAGCTGCTTTATCCACACAAGGGTCGCGCCGGGTGCTGGAGCCTATCCCAGCTGTCTTCGAGTAGTAGGCGGAGGACACCCTGAACTGGTTGCCAGCCAATCGCAGCGCACACAGAGACAAACAACCATCTGCGCTCATGCTCACACCTCAGGACAATTTCAAGTGTTCAATCAGCCTGCCATGTATGTTTTTGGAATGTGGGAGGAAGCCGGAGTACCCGGAGAAAACCCACGCAGGCCCGTCGGCAATATGCAAACTCCACACAGGAAGGCTTGAGCCGGGATCGAACCCGTGACCTCTGCACTGTGAGGTCGACACGCTCACCACCAGTCCGATTTGTGAAATAATATGAAATCAACTAAATTGTGACATCCGATTTTTCGGTCTGACACCCGGACGCATAACTAATAGGTTCTCACTGATACTGCCTTTTTTTCAGACCATGTACAAGTATTAACGTTTGGATACTTGCAGATGATAAAGTACAACCAATACTTGACAATGCCATTATGACTCGCAATTGAGATGAAAATTGAGATTTTTTTTTATCAAATATTGACCAAAAATACCCCCACAAACTATTCTTGAACCTGGAATGAGTTTCACTCAAAAGTCACACTTTTCGAGTAACACTTAATCTTCCCCAAATTGTAATGTGAAAGGGTCGGTTGTGTTTCACTTTTTTGCACTTTTTTAAAAATATTATACAATAGTAATCTCAGAAAGGGGCTTTTTTTTTTAATTCTTTTTTTATTGAAGACAAATTGGATTACTTCACTGTTCTTGATCATCCGAGCAGATGACGATGACAGATTATTCCTGCCGGTAAATCTCGTCTGGGTTGCCTGTCATGGTCTGTCACTGCTAATGACATCAGAAACTTTGGCATGAGTTCCCACGTGCTTCTTTTTTTTTCACCCTGACTTTTATTTTTATTTTTTTCCCTATGTATATTTTATTGGATTCATCCTCTTTAATATGCATTTTAGGAGAAAGAAAAACACAGCGGAATGCAAACGATGGCAGCTTAGTGACAAAGCGAAATCTCTTTCCTCTTACGATGCAAAATAGTGGCGCATTTAAAGTCGTAAATAATCATCATCGTACAGTTTGGAACAGTATAGTATACAAATAGTATATGTCTATTAAACAGTAAATGGTCTCGAAAGTGTTTGCTTCGGTCAATCCTGGGTAGAGGTGGGTGCTATTTGGGTTTGATATGTCCATGTTCCACATCCATATAGTCGAGTTTATGAAACGTTGCTTCCACAAGTCAAAATGCTTTGATTGTCTTACGGATACTCGTTTTTTTTCTTTCCCGCAAGTAGAAGTAAGCAGCCGACAACACGCACCTCATTCAGGTACAACAATGCGGTTTTATGTATTTTCATTACTAATAATAACTGTGGTATAATTTTTGTCTAATGGGAGTTGATTTATGTCCCGTGTGGTGAAATCGAGAATATTAGATGGATCCTGAGTCTGTACAGTCAGATACTGAGCCGAGACTTTTTGGGGCGTCAAGTCAACTTTCAAAATGTGGTCTGGGGATCATGACCAGTCTTGATCTATTCATCCATCCATCTATCAATTTCTTTGGATCCATTTCTCCTCACAAGGGTCGCGGGGTGTGCTGCAGTCTATCCCGGGTGTCGTCGGGCATTATGCGGGGTACACCCTGAACTGGTTGACAGCCAATCGCAAGGCACACATCGACAAACAACCATCTGCGCTCATGCTCACACCCAGGGACAATTTAAAGTGTTCCATGAACCTGCCACGCATGTTTTTGGAATGTGGGAGGAAACCAGAATACCCAGAGAAAACCCACGCAGGCACGGGGAGAACATGGAAACTCCACACAGGAAGGCCGGAGTCAGAATCTAACTCTGCATCTCTGTAGTGTGAAGCCAGTGTGCTAACCAGTCGACTACCGTGCCGCCGTTATCAAAATATATGCTCTAATCCGTGCCTGTATACCAGACGCCTGAAGCCACAAAAACAAATTATAGAACCAATTTTTTAGTTTAAATAAAAATGAAACCGTGTTTCTGGCATGTCTCACATTTGGGTGCCTAAATATTTAGTCACACTGTGTTTTATTACCACCTTTCTCTTTTAGGATTTGCTCCATTTCTCTCTTTTAACATCAACTTCTCTTCCTATCCCTTGTTTGTTCTCAGTTTGCCTTTTTTGTCCCGTGTCTGTGCCAGTGTGTTTTCCACCTGCACACCTGCTCCCGCGCAGCTGTCCTATAACAATCTCTGGCTCAGATTGTTCAGTCTACTGTGAAGTATAAATGTCAGGACTAATTATTGATGTTGTTAATCTTACCCGGATTACTCCAACATTCTAGCTCCAGATGTCTCCAGCAACTGCTTCCCTTTTAAAAGGAAAATTTCTGCTTCCTGCTTCCAGCGAAGTGGACAACTGCAAGCACGTCAACCTTCCTGTGTGGAGTTTGCATATTATCCCCGGGCCTGCGTGGGTTTTCTCCGGGTACTCTGGTTTCCTCCCACATTCCAGAAACATGCATGGCAGGCTGTTTGACCCCTCATAATTGTCCCTAGGTGTGAGTGTGAGCATGGATGTTTGTTCGTCTCTGTGTGCCCTGCGATTGGCTGGTAACCAGTTCAGGGTGTCCCCCGCCTACTGCTCGAAGACAGCTGGGATAGGCTCCAGCAACCCCCGCGACCCTTGTGTGGATAAAGCGAATCAGAAAATGGATGGATGGATAAACTCTGCACATTCAATGCTACAGTTAGCTTCTCAACCCTAAATTCTAGTCCATGTATTCATACTTCATTAAGGATGCAACAGAACAATCTACAACACAGGTTATTCCATTGGATTTGCCGATTCAAACCACAGCAACAGAAAGAGGTGCTGCAAATTGAAAATGCATCTTGTCTCATATGCTATTGTCAGTCGCATTTATTTGATTGATTTATTTTCTATGAAAGGTGCTTTGTTCCAATTTTCCTCACACATGGGCGATAAAGTACATGGATTAGTGCCCTTGTGCATGATGAACCAGCGGAAGACCGAGTAAACAGAAGCACCCAAGCCGCCAGTCGACAAGGCTCATTAAACTGGGCCTTAGCAGCAGGAATAGCCAAGAAGGAAAGCCGAGTTCAACTCCCTTTTGTAACAGACGGTGCTCTTTAGCTATTAATCAATAGACTGAGAAATGGAAATTACAGAAAGACGTTAATGGAACATTTTGCCTAACGGTGAAGAATTATATTTCACTGTAACATGGTTCACGGCATTATCTCATAAACCACCTGGAGTCATTTTGTCTCACATGCATTTTTTTTTTCCTCGGTATGCTTATTCCAAACATTACAAAACGTCTCACGCAGACTAATATACGGTGTCAGTGAAATAGCTCATCTCTATAATGGACCCGTTTTACCGTTACAGGCAACATTCAATCTATCACTTCGGATTGCGTATTCATTTTCGCTCCTCGATTCATGGCCTAATATGAATAGCGACGGTTCCAAAGTTGATTCATTATTATGTAGTTGCAAATCTTGTTTCAAATCAGATGAGCAATGTGAAATTTGCGATGTCTCTCTCCACAATAGTTGAAGCCACCAAGACCAGGCCGTGACTCAGAGCCCCCATCTCAGTCACTGTCACCAGACTGGGTTAAGTACTCCTGCATCCTTTCCTAACCGGTGGCGAACTGATCGTATTTTTCTTGACGTCTTTCTTCTGGCCTGTCACACAGTGAAATAATCTCCTTCCAAGCATGCCGTGGAATGAAAACAAAGCCCAATGGACAGAAGCTGACGCATGTCGTCACTTGTCAACCAGTGATCGATGATAACAGACTGCAGACCGCAATGAAATGAAGCCACACAAAAGGGATTCAAAAGAATAAGACAACATGTATTCGTCTCACAATGGAGGAATTCCCAATTTACAGCAGCAAAGTTATGAAAGGAAGAAAGTAGAAGATCAAAAAGTAGAGGAGCTGCTGTAAAGTCAGCCACTCTTGCGGCACCAGCTTGAAGTCAAAATAACAAATAATACAACACAACACAACACATAAGACACAATCGTGCAATCTTAACCACTTTCCTGCATACTCTTTGTTGTTTCAAGCAGTTATAGATGAAAGAGGAGAGGATCAAAGTGTCCTTTCACCAGTGGATCAGAGACGTCATGCTGAAAATGTGCACACATCTGCTACAAGCTAAGTTTTGAAAGCAAACACGAAGCTGTCGCGTCCATTGACGAAAAGAGATTAGTTCACTTCTCCTGTCCCATGTAAATCCACTTCAAACTCCAAGCCGCGACTCC
>CAAKHF010025137.1:40664-58159 GCA_901007745.1 Hippocampus kuda | reverse complement strand
CAGTTATAGATGAAAGAGGAGAGGATCAAAGTGTCCTTTCACCAGTGGATCAGGGACGTCACGCTGAAAATGTGCACACATCTGCTACAAGCTAAGTTTTGAAAGCAAACAAGAAGCTGTAGCGTCCATTGACGAAAAAAAAAAATGATTGTCTTACATCTCCTGCCACGTGTGAATCCGCTTCAATTCCAAGCAGCGACTCCCAGTTCCACATACGCATCGGCGCTCTGCGCTGACGCTCCTTTCTTCTCACCGTCGGCTCCACAAGCCATCCGTCCAGCCGACCGCAGACGGTCCAACACCACTGAACAAAACGGGGCTGTGAAAAACGGTGCCCATTTCAGGCGCAAAAAAAACACAAGCGCCCCGGTGCTGTCTAGCCACGACAGTCAAATAGCACTGACATTCCTCCCAATCAATAATCAGTGCCGGTATACGCGTGCTGCCGAGAAGGCGCAACCACCAAGCACAGATTCTTCTCCTTTGGTGAATGTCACGGCCAAAAAAAAATGCTGAAAACAATCCCCATTAGGTCCACATGACGTAACAACAAAGACAATGTGACAAAACAAAACACAAAAACAACAAAAAACAAGTAAGGCTCTTGAGAGCACTTGCCGATGGCTGCCTACTCAGGCGCCATCTTGGACTTTCAAGCTTACATAAATCCATCCCTCCGTTTTTTTGGGGGGGTTTTTTTGGTAGCGTTTGTCCTCATCAGGGTCACTTCAGCCGGCTTTGGCGGAGAAGTGAACTGGTCACCCACCAAAATATAACCCCAACCCATCAAAATATGGATTTACAGTCTGAATGCCAAATTGGAATTGAGCGCCGCAGTATGCACGTGTCTTGACAATTCAACAAAGCCGATGTCTACTTACAGAGCAATTAAGCAGTTTTTCATCAGTTACAATACGGAAACACTTACTGTATTTAGCAACTAGCAATTTACCAACAAAAAAGTGGTCGTGACGGTCCACACTTTGAAGCAAGAACAAAAAAAAAAGTAGTCTAATGTTTCTTGAGTTTAAAGTTTTTCATGATGGATGTGTGTGGGTGTGTCGAGCGAAAGATGATGCGATGTGGAAGATGCGTGGGTCTTAGAATGAATGAGGGACATGGCACAGATGCTTGGATAAATTATTCACTTCCTTCTTCAATAGCGTACCGCCAGCTGCCTTTCATGGCGCCTGTCAGGTGCCCGCTAAAGATAGTGAGGGGAAGTCTTACTCATATGTCAAAGAGTGCAAGAGAGAAAAGTTTTTTTTTTTGCTTGGCTCAAGTTCCAGAAACTATAAATGGGTCACTTTAGCGTCGATGGAAGATTTTGATGAATGAAAATCTAAAGATCAGTCTGGAATTTTAATTGAGTTGATGAGAACAAAGTAACACAAGGACACAATGGAATGGAGTGCTTTTTATTTTTTCTACAACCTTCCGGGGCATTTTATGTAAATTTGTAATGGGTATTTCCAAAAATATATCTGCAAGCGAGCCATCCTGATTTTTTTTTTTTTCAGAACTGTCAACTCAGAAAAAGAAATCATTTCCATAAAAATCACCCATCCTGGAGTTTCCCCCTTCACAAAATGGCAGCCGAGGCGGGTGAAAATCTGCCATGTTCAAGTGGAACGGAAGCAATTGTGTGATGAAAATACAAGCCACGCGGGAGGGCTGGTGAGGTAGGGAAAATGACAACGAATGCGCCTTAAGGCCACGTACACACAGATATATTTGCTACCTGAGAAGATTGAAATATGAATTTCAACAAAAATAAATAGTTAACATATCGCAAATGTGCATCATGCAACAGAGTTTGGTTCCGTTTTATAATACACTTAACGTTAGCTTGCGCATGCAATATAATCACCGCCCACTCACCACCCCCGGTGTAAAAAAACTATGTTTCTGTTTTCCTGCCGCCAAGAGAAACCACAACAGCATTAACTGCACCGGTCTATTTGAAGTCCAACATTTGTTGCCGTTCCTAAATGATTCCAATCAAAAACAAGGATTTTGCAGATTGACCTGAGATTGAGTGCTGAACTCCTCACGCAAGAGTGTAACGTGGAGACCAAACAAACAGATTTTCAGTTAAGCCTCACAAATCTCAGTCTGTCGTAGTAAGCCCTCAGAAAGAGATGGATTATGCATTTTATATATATGTCATCAGCGTATTGGTTATTTGTTGACAGGCTGATGGGTGCTAATTGCTGTGTAGTCACGGGTCTTGTTTTTTGAAGCTTGGGTGGACTGGCCACCGGGGGTTATTATATTCAACTCCCAGATAGGCTGTAATTGAACAATTAACGAGTTGGCTCAACCATTTCGTGCTCTCTCCCTGCATCACGCAGCCAAACCCATCTCACCACTGTCCGACGACAACCACCTTAAGTGCACTTTGCGTTTGATTTTTGGCTTATTAGTCCTAATGAGGTTCTCTTTCCGCTCAAGCACATACTGATAAAATTGTCTCACCAACCAACTAATTAAAACATGCTCGCAGCACATATCTCGACTCTTCCCCATTGTCTTTTTTTTTTAAGCCGCGCACAAAATAAACAAAGAAGAACAACACAGTCAATGCAAGAGCCAATTACCCTTACCGCTAATTACGATTGTGCCATGCATCAATACACTGTGTCATTATTTTACCTTGATGAAGTTGATTTTTTTGTTCAAGGCTTTTTATCGGACAAAATAGGAATCTCATGAAGAGCAAAACAATCATGTAGGGTTGATTTAGTCCAGATGAGAACGGTTATACTGTCTGGTGTCTTGTATGGCATATGTCATATATTCTCCGGAGTACCCGGAGAAAACCCACACAGGCCCGGGGAGAGCATGCAAACTCCACACAGGAGGGCCGACGTGCAATCAGTTGTCCACTGTGCCGCCCATGTATGGTATCCATCCATCCATCCATCCATCCATTTTCTGATCCGCTTACCCTCACAATGGCCACGGGCGTGCTGGAGCTTATCCAAGCTGTCTTCGGGCAGTAGGCAAGGGGACACCCTGAACCGGCTGACAACCAATCGCAACGCACACATAGACAAACAAAAATTTGCGGTCACAATCACACCTAGGGACAATGTAGAGTGTTCCATTAACCTGCCATGCATGTTTTTGACATGTGGGAGGAAACCGGAGTACCCGGAGAAAACCCACGCAGGCACGGGAAGAACCTGGAAACTCCACACAGGAAGGCCGGAGCCAGAATTGAACCATGCACCTCTGCACTGTGAGGCAGGTGTGCTTACCAATCGACTACCGTGTCACCCAGCTTATATCATGTTTTTATTTATTTTTTGCCTGTGCATTCATTAAAATGCCTTCTTTCAGGGTGAATAAGGGTCCAAGAAAGAGGAAAGGATGAAACCAATTTTCTTCCATTACCAGAGATAAGCGTGGCTGCGATAGCTTCCCCTGCTCGGTTGTCAAAAGGCAGACAAGACTGAGCAGCTCAACAGACAAAACATAAAAAAGGAGAGACAGACCAATGGAAATAAATAAAGAGTGTTTTGTTTGGTGGGATTTAAAAATAAAAGAAAAAAAGAGAAGTATCAGTCAGGCAACAAACAGCCCCGCAGTACACCTTACTGTGAATGAGTAAAAAGTAATGAGAAACTCACTCCAGTCCTGGACGCAGAAGAGAAGATGAAAAATACGGAGACGGTTGAGGAAAATCCATCATCAGAAAATTACCATCGTTATTAATACTCGAAGCCATGTCTCTCACTAACTGGATAAACCGAGGGTAAGCAACTTTGGTCCTCAAGAGCTGCTGTACTGTCTCTTTTTGAAGTTTCCCTCCTTAATACAATAAACAGCTCATCGGCAAGCTCCTTTCGAAGTTTGAAACTTTTTCAAGAGGAAGGACAGCGGCTCTCTGGGACCGGCGTTGCCTACACCTGTGGTACACTGAAAAAAAAAAGTGTGTTGAATTTTATTTCAATGAGTCGTTGCATGGATCCAGATCGATTTTTTTTTTATCCATTTGCAACCACTTGACGAAATCAAACTTTTTTATTTTATTTATTTATTGATGTTTTTATTGAATATCATCTTCATGCTCTTGAATCTTAAACCTGCAACAACACAAAAGCTTCCCCGCTGGTCCCAGACCGGCAATTGTTCCAACAAGAAAAGCCTGGTTAAGATGAATACAAATGAACGGATTCAAACAAATCAAGCCCTCCAATGAGGGAGAGAATGCAGCCTGAGAACAATCTGGAAAATGTTTACGTTGCAGGAAATAAGACACAAATCCTCATGGAGTGTCACAATATTTGAGTTCAATGGCCGCAATTTGGGTTGAAATCTGATTGACTAAATCCGCTACTAAAAAAAAACAAAAACAAAATAGCATTGACCAGCAAAATTTTGCTGTGTTTTTGTGCAGCAAAATGAAAATAAAACAGCTAAATCTTCAGTCACCTGCTTTACCAACTTTTTTCTTGTTTTGCTGCTGATCTTGCTGGTGACACCAGCAACTCTTGGCAAGGATCATGCAAGTTGACACGCGTGATTTGTTTTTGCGGGCCACATAAAATGATGTGGCAGTCCGGATCGGGGCCCCCGGGCCTTGAGTTTGACATGTGTAATCGAGGCTGTTTATTAATTTTTTTTTTTCAGGATGATAATTTTCATTCTTGTCTTCTGCCCAAAAGATTCTTCATCAAGACACCCCGTCTTGGGTTCGTTAAGTTTTTCCTGCCGGCCCGAATGCCGCCTGGATTCACTCCCCTTGCTTTACGCTATAAATCATAATAAATATGATGCTTTTTTTTCCTTCTCTGCTCTGGGGGTTCTGTTCCTGCACCACAAACCGTAATGTGAGGTTCGTCGTCTTAAAAACAAACAAACAAACAAACAAACCAAAAAAACCTTCAGATTCTCACATCATGTTAGCTAACGTTTTTATATTCATGACATTCAAGGTTTAACGTAATACTTGGTTTTCTGTGCAGTGTGCGGGTTGAGGTTGCTTTTCATTTCCTCAAATTGTAACACATGAAAAGCATTCATCATGAAAAATTCAATTAAATTAAAAAAAAAATTCAGACTCACTCATTGATCTAGCACACGGGTGTCAAACACAAGGCCTGGGGGCGAGATCTGGCCCGCCATGTGATTTTATGTGGCCCGTGAAAGAAAATCATCTGTGTCAACTTCCATGATCCTTTTTCATATCTGGACTGAAATGTCAAAATTGTTATGTGTAATAAATAACGTTGAAATTTCCTAATGATTTTGTTACTCTGTTTACACTCACTTGAACAATAATTGAGCAAACAACAGAGAAATAGTTGAATTGAGTGATTTCAAAACTAGCAATCCATCCATTTGGGGTCAGAATACGATGAGATGATTCAACATTTATTCGCTTCCGCTGTCGTAACGGCCCTCCGAGGGAGGACATAACTCCAAAGTGGCCCGTGACAAAAATGAATTTGACACCCCCTGATCTCGCAGTATATCAGGCGCGGTATTCAGTCGTTGCATGATTCCGTTCAAAATCAAATATGCAAAACAGGAAATCAAGAAGAAAGGTGTGTTTGAATCCTTGATACTTGGAGATTTATTTTAACTAAAGCGTGTCTCATACACACCTTATAAAGACACCTGGGAAAGTTGGGAAATTGTGAAAAAAAAAGAGAATAAATTGGCCTACATGAAATGCCTACTTTAAAATTCAAGTTTTATTTTTCGATGGCCGGGGGCTTGTTTTAGTTATCTGTGGTTCTAATTAGGTCAGAAACAGCAGTTACATTCCTCCTTCACCTAAAATAACCCTTTTCACTCACGAAGGAACTCACATTTCCTCGGTAGCTTTATTTATTAATTTATTATTGCGCTATTAATATGCGTGAAAAGTCCTGAATTTAAGTCCGCATCAGAAGAGTTATTTAATAATCATGTTGACTGTTTCTTTTGAAGAGCACCTGTCCTGTTCCTATTTAAAACAGAATGAATGGGAGCAGGGAAGCCGAAGTTCAGTAAGCAAGCACAGAATTTACGGTGGCACAAAAGAAATTACAAATAACATTTGTGAAAAGGGAATCGAACAATCTAGACTGGAAAGTTTCGAAAGAGGAGAACTGAATTGACTGGGCTCATCATTATTCATTGTTGTTGTTTGCTCCGGGGTGAACTGCAGCCTACTTTTTGGGGATATTTATAAAAATTTTATTTTCTGTTAAAAGGCAAACTAGAAACACGGTACCAGGGACTTACTCCTAAGGCTGTTTTCTGAAATGTCAATCAAATGCACAATTTATAATTATAATAAAAGCACAGCTACCCATGCTTGACGAGCAGTACTGTATATGTAAGATCACACTTCTGCTTTGGCTCCACTTGTTCCTCGTTCGAAATTTAATTACATTTCTTATAAATTTGCAACAATAATTCTAATCTCTCAAGGGGATTTGCATACAATGCATACTGTGTGGGTTTTTTTTTTTTTTTTTTGTTGGTTCATACCACACAAAGACTCAAATACACCAACATGCATGAAGTGGCCGGGTAAATGAAGACAGAGCAGCACACAAAAACACCTCACAGGTAAAAACCACTGATTTACAAATCTGCTGTAATTTCTCACATCCACTCTGAATTGGTCAAAATGTACATTTTTCAGTGTACTGTGTTGCGAATACATTTGTTTTTATTTTTTTAAAGTGTATCTGTAAAAACAAATAGCTTACCTATTATAAAAATGACATTCTCTGCAGTTAATGAACACCCACTGCCATTATTTGACAATATACTTTCGTTAAAGGGCCAACCACAATACCCTGTGGTACTCCGTGGACAATAAGACTGTCATTTAAAACTCTACCAATTATTTTCTTTCGACTAAGTAGGAGGAGCTGATGGCATATTGTGTCAAAGAATGTGGTAAGGTAAAGAAAATTTTTGGCAAAGGGTGAACTGGGATCCACAAAACCTCTACAAATGACTGGAAGAGTAAAAAAATAATAATAATAAAATCAAGTTATGAGATTAACCAATACACAATTGTTTGAAAATACACCAATAGCTACAGGGAGGATTGTAATGAAGGTTTACTGCGGTAATAACCTTACCTCAGACTTGCTCAATGTAGGTAGGAGAAACCTCTATAAACAAAACAGACAGCTCAAGATTCAACCATCTATCTTCATCCCCACAGACAAGAAGGCATTATCTCATTCCTACACAACCGCACTTATATTCTGTGTACATCCGAAAACAAAGCATTGGCACAAAAAGAATAATTAAAGCATGTCCTCAAAAATGCTAAGAACTCAATTCCAAAAACATACTTAACACTGCATGGAGGAGAAGCCATTGAAGTTGTTTATTGTGCTCCCATTTTTAATTAAGTGAGCCAGACACGGTCTTGGCCAGAGGAGAATGTGCTCTATTCAGCGGAACGTATACCTCGGCCGTGATGAATGAGCTGTCATCAGCCATTGTTGCTGAACCTCTGTCTCCTTGACATGGGGCCAGTTCCTCAACATCCGATCACTGCCTCAGACTTCTTATGGTCTTAAGGCCAAAGGTCACAACAGTACTTTAATGTGGGCACAAAGCTAAGCAGAAGATGAGGCCAGACTGGAATAACTTGTAATGCTTATCGTAGCTGTCCTATGATAAACATTTACCGTATTTTCCGTACTATAAGGCACACCTAAAAGCATTCAATTTTCTAAAAAAGCCGACAGTGCCCTTTATAATCCAATGTGCCTTATATAAGGATTGACATTATGTTTTCTTGGTCGTATTATTTTAAATGTTCTGTAAAGCACAGCTGCAGTGGTTGTGGAAGGTCTAAATAAATAAAGCTGTATTGTATTGTATTCGGGCGGCCCGGTAGTCCAGTGGTTAGCACGTCGACTTCACAGTGCAGAGGTACCGGGTTCAATTGCAGCTCCGGCCTCCCTGTGTGGAGTTTGCATGTTCTCCCCGGGCTTGCGTGGGTTTTCTCCGGGTGCTCCGGTTTCCTCCCACATTCCAAAAACATGCATGGCAGGCTGATTGAACACTCTAAAATTGTCCCTAGGTGTGAGTGTGAGCGTGCATGGTTGTTTGTCTCTGTGTGCCCTGCAATTGGCTGGCAACCAATTCAGGGTGTCCCCCGCCTTCTGCCCGAAGATAGCTGGGATAGGCTCCAGCACCCCCCGCGACCCTAGTGAGGATAAAGCGGTTCAGAAGATGAATGAATGAATGTATTGTATTCCCTTCAGCGTAGCTCCATCTAGTGGATGCATAATGCAACCTCAACCACTATTGTAGCTTCTATTGTATGTGCCCTAATAAGGTAGTGCACCCTATATACGAAAGCAGTTTTAAAATAAGCTATTCATAGAAGGTGTGCCTTATACTAGTAAGCACCTTATAGTGCGGAAAATACGGTACATGGTAACGTTCTTCTCCTCTATGATCGGCAACAATATTCTTACCACCAACGTCCATCTCTCCAGCACATACTGTAAATACCCAGCTGTTTGAAAGGCCAACCAGGTGTGCGCTCGTGGCTCCGCCCATCTACCAGGCTCAGGTGGTGCAAAAATATAGACATGTCAGTCACTGAAATTCGTCAATGAGTGTGAGAGTAGAGACATTTTTTATAGTATTACTGCAGTATTTGGCTGCAATCACCCAGTAATGAGAGAAAAAAAAGGCACAGAGGCAGGTAGTGGCATTTTCGCAAATGCACTCAGCTTAGTGCAGTCAAAATAAAAGTATTGTGCCATTGTCAGCATAAACACAGCAGACTTGATTCACCTCCAACTCAACTCCGCTTGATTCAGAGAGCGCTTTAAAACAAACCACCACTTGCATACAAAGTGCTGTGCTTGGAGCATAAATGAATCATACAACAGGAAAGACTGTTACATTAAATGAATAACATAACAACAGTTAAAACGCCACGAAACACGAAAACAATTCAGTCTCCATGCTGAGTCAAAATAAAAATGTGTTTTAAGACATTTTTAACCCTTTCATGCACCTTGTAACCTGATAACATGGTCAGCTGTCCACTGTAGTAACTACTGTCCCTTAAAGGGTGAAAGATGGGCAGAGAAGTGGCTTGACAAATGTTTAGAGCAGGAGTGTCAAACTCATTTTTGTCACGGGCCAGATTATACTTACCGGTTCCCTTGGAGGGATGTTATGACTCTGAAACCATGTAAGGGAGTCAAAAATAATGGGGTTTTTTTTTTTCAACTATATTTTAAGTTACTGTCATGTGGGTTTTGGTAGCAAGAAAACTTACACTAGCTTTCTTGTATTACATACGAGAATTTGAAATTTTGTTCAAAATTTTAGCAAGCATCATAGAAGTCAACAAATTCCGCACAGGAAAGCCAGAGTCGGAATTGAACCCATGACCCACTGTGAGGTCCACATGCTAACCACTCGACCACCGGGCCATTATTGATTGTAATGGAAAACATAATTGGAAGTTTCTGTAATTTGAATTGAAGCAGGGATACATACTGTCATTTTTTCAGTTCGAGGTGTCCCCCGCCTACTGCCCGAAGGCATCTGGTATCGACTCCAGCATGCCCCGCGACCCTTGTGAGGATAAGCGGATCGGAAAATGGATGGATAGGTTATGACATGAAACCTCAATGGAATAATGGAAATCTCGGCCAGTCTGACAGGTAACCTGGCAGGAACACCAACCACATTCTGTCCAAAGGGAGTCGCCCTGCTTTTGCCACATGAGACATTCGACACCATTTCACCTGAATGTCAAAGTCAGAGTGACAGCGCGATATTTCTTCTTTAATATAAAAGTTAAGAGACCTTTGTCGAGGTCCGACGATTATTGTCCATCCGTGTCTTAGAGGAATTGGTTGACATTATTCTTATTCACGTTCTTGTCAAAAGTTCCCAATCTATGGGGGGAACCTTGAATGTCATTGCATTTATGCCAGACAAGCCACCTAAAATGAAGACCATAGAGTATTTCAGTCTGCTTCAACAAGAAGAATTACAGTATCGGATATATCTGGAATATATCGAGTCTTCAACTAAGTACGATAACCGTGATCGATTGTCACTAAAATTGATGTGCACATGTATGTACATGCCGACTTGATATTCCAAAAATACTGTAGAACTATCGCCCCAATATTTTGGGATTCATCATCAGTGCCTTTGAAGAGGACATGGGGAGTGGCTCCTATCCATAAAATCAAAAATATTCCGACTTTCATACTAATATTTTGTTGATTCTATCAACAAAATATTAGCCAGCGGCTCCCATCCATAAAATCAATAATATTCCGACTTTCATTCTAATATTTTGTCGATTCTATCCACGTCCAAATCAATTTGAGCGAGGCTCTATCATGCTTTTCGTACATTATGGAACTATAATGCTGCTTTCTGGAGGATGGGACTCGCTACATTTGCCATTCATTCTCGCATGAAATATCTTTTCTCCTCTCTCTTTCTCAAAGGAATAATATTAAACTTGGCAATAAAAAAATATGTATCTAAATTAGCAGTGTTATAGCAAAATAAAGTCGGAAACAAGTGAAAAATGAACAACGCTGCGTCACAGTAATTACATCAACTGCTCAAAAATGGCTAAGATGGCGCTGCAGGGGGTACGACATTATTTTGACACTTATTCGGCATGGATGGGTGTACGTCTCTGTGTGCCCTGCGATTGGCTGGCAACCGGTTCAGGGTGTCCCGCACCTACTGACCGAAAACAGTTGGGATAGGCTCCGGCGACCTTTGTGAGGAGAAAGCAGATCAGAAAATGAATGAATGAATGCTTTATAGGAAGACATTAAAATTCAGTTGAAAGTTAACATGTTGTGGCCTTCAACCGCAATTCCAATTCCTCACTTTTTAAAATGAGTTGCCCACCCCTGGTCTACCGCCACGGTGCGACCGTTCTTCGACGGGGTTACAGAAGTGTCACACTGGCACGCGGCATCTTTAATGTTTTTGGGGCTTAAGTATTGATTGACTGAGGTCATCTTCCGAGTTTATTACTCTTAGCACTTTGCACTCATCAACTTTTTTCCGGTTTCGTTTGATATGTAGCTCACTTGAGCCCAGTTATGAAAATCCGGCTGCGTGCAATCAGACTTCAAGGGTTCTTTGATGGGATGTGACTTGTGTTACGTTTTAACCAATATGCTGTATTTTAAGAGGTCATCTTTGAGTGTTTTTTTTAAAGGCCTTGTCAACCCATCTAAAATCACTTTCATTTATTCTGCACATCACAGATGGCCGCCGCCCCTTCCAGTGTCTTGTCAAACAATAAATAACATATTTCCCCGAGTCCAGTTGCCAGAGGAAGCCATTTTTTTCCCCAACCGCAATCGTAAACTAAGGGTGACCTTGAGACATCCAGGGTGGCGTACGTGAAAAATGTTTCAATAACTTTTGACATCAGGCTCATACGTACAGCTCTAATCTTGTTACGCTGAATCTCATAAATAACACTCACCCACAAACACAATTTCAGGCTGCTCTTAAATATTTGTCCTCCCTCCCAAAATACATTTTGTCACTTCCTTTTTTTGGCATTGACTCAGGGTGACCGAAGCCTCAATGTTGTATGTTGCAGTCTTCTGTATGACCCCCATCGAAGCGGGTAGTGTTTTGAGTCCATATTTAACAACCATCATAACAATATAGGATGATTGACATATTATGACCCAAGGCGGTGGATTGGGCATAAAACTGTAATATTGCCAATTTTCTTCAATTTTTTACCAGCCAAGGGAATTACTGGAAAAATGTGACTTTTATAATGCAATAAAACATGACAGAGTGTAGGTCATACATGTCATTCTTTTCCATCATAATGCGTCAGTAGTAGTCAACAACTCTTGATTTTTTGTTTTGTTTTTTGAACTGAGAGGAACACAAAAAGTGAAATCTGCATATTTTAAAATTTCTTCTAGTTCTTTGAAATGGATTCCATTAGAAGATGCACAAGGTATTGATTGGCTGTCGCCAGATGACGTTATTTCTCGGTGACATAACGTCAGGCCCATAACTGCCACAACTTCTATCTTGTGGCGAATGGCCAAGCAGTAAGCCAAAATAAATCTACGCTTCAAAAAAAAAAAATTTGAAAAAAATCAAGCCCAAAAGCCCATGTATTAATTAAAATCATTGCTAAAGACAAAAACGAGAGCTATCATAGTTTTGTAAACATAAAATGTAGTTTCAGTTCATTTTTTTTTTTTTTTTTAAAAACACTCAGGGAAACAAAATGAAAATGTTTTTTCAATTTGATTTGATTTGATTTTTTTTCTGTATTTTAATTGTATTTCAAACATTAGTTTTTATTGAAAAAAAAAATATATATATATATATATACACATATACACAAAACAATACGACGGTGATCGAATGGTTATCGCGTCCACCTCACAGTGCAGAGGTGCAGGGTTCGATTCCGGCTTCGGCCTTCCCGTGTGGAGTTTGCATGTTCTCCCCGTGCCTGCAGGGGTTTTCTCCGGGGTACTCCGGTTTCCTCCCACATTCCAAAAACATGCATGGCAGGTTAATGGAACACTCTAAATTGCCCCTAGGTGTGAGTGTGAGCGCGAATGGTTGCTCCGGCACACCCTGCGACCCTTGTGAGCATCACTGGATCAGAAAACGGATGGATGGATAAATGCAATACAGAAAACTGCTTACTCTGAAGCATGCTCTTTTCATCTTGTAATGGCACCTTTCACTGTGAGTGTTTTTGTGACATATTCTCAAGATGAACTTTCGTTCTTTTTTTTTTTCTGCTGCAATTGTCGTCTGCGAAATTGCATTCTTGAACTCTGTCGGATTGTGATGAACAAGTTGAAATCAAACTGCAAGGTGCATTCCTCATTCCACAATGCAAGCGTTCAGTCATGAAAGACGACCCTTTGGATCACCTTGGCAATGTTCCAGAATCATCAGCACATCAGCCGGTAAAGTCAGGCCTTCAAAATAAAAGCATTTCTGCATTGAACCACACAATTAAAGGAAGCAAGCGGATAAAACTTTAAGCCCAGGTGTATTACAATTTTTCTGCATGAATTCTATCCAATAAAAATGTTCAGGCATAGGCAGGAATTGTTTCATTACTGCATGAAGGTGTAACTCTTTTTCGCACATTGCTCAGACTACATGATCTGCATTATCAGTCTAAGAGCGGTGCATTTCTGATGCCACGTTTGGAGGACAGACATCCCTCCAGAATGACAATGAGGGAATATCGGCGAGCCACAGCTGGACGTGACAGAAAGAGATGAATGGGGCCCCGAGAGGGGAAACTTAAAGCCGTCCAGCACACCTGCTCACACCTGTGCTCCACTTTTACTGGTCCTCTTCCATAAATTCCAAGGAGAGAGAGAAATGTGAAAGTGTCATGTTGAGTTGCAAACTTTGGTGACTGAAAAACTCTGCTCAACATGGTTTGGTTTTTTTTTGCCCCCAAGAAACAAAATGTCCGATGCTGTGAGCAAATAAATACATATGTGAACAAAAGAGCTTTTTGTCTGTTTGTGTAGGCTTCCATACATTTTGTCCATAGTTTTATAAAAAGCCGCTTATAAATGAGGAAGCAAAAGAAAATAAATGGCGTCCGTATCATCTGAATAAGTCGATGCAAAAGGAGGTATAGATTTTGGGATTGATCATTGTTACTTGTGGACCTTTGAAGCACTTAGAGATTCTTTTGTGATTTCGTTTTACAAACGGAACCCCCAATACTCGCAAGACACAGAAAAAAAAAGACCTGACTAATTGATGCCCTCCGAATATATGTTATAATTGTTTACCGTTGCCACAAGATGTTGGCAAAGAGATTTTTTGAAATTAGACAAGGCTATGGCCTGATTTGACGAAGCACCTTCTCGCAAATAGGTGAATTTGCAAATATTATGGTGCTCCCTTTTGGTACTGTACATCCTCACCAAATATACTTCTTGAAAGAGCATTTAATATTTTGGTTTAAAAACTTCAATCTTGAATTATTCTCTGTCGAAAATTGCCTGCACTGAATTAATTGATTGGGGGTCTAGCGCAAGAGCATGACAGATCAGAGTCTTTATAAGGGGGATTGGGGGGGGTGGGATCTTATACGTCTAACAAGCTATCTTGACCTACTTTGAGCTGACAGTTACTTGTTGCTTGTCACAGGATGATGTAAAAAGAGAAGAGGCAGAGAGAGAGATGAGTGAATAGGATAAAATTGAGAGGATCCCATTTGGAAAACCTCAACTTAAAAAAAAATTATACGTAGCCTCAATTTAATTTAGTAGCTACACAGCATAGACGTATCGACATTCGCTTCCTTCTTCCAGCTGTTTATCTTCCCTTCGCTTTCCCCCCCCCCTCATCCCCAAGTTAAAATGTCTACTGCATTCTTTAGTCACAGTATTTTCTCCCCTATCGGTTAAAAGCTCCTGCCTAATTAAAGCGTTTGTGCCGCAGGAATCTTCTATTCAGTGATTACCCCGGCGCTGTGCGCTATCTAGGTCAGGGCGGCGGTGAACCCCGAGGTTACATCGCGCTCGCTGGATGCTTTCAGGATGTATGAGCGCCTCTCTGATCATATTCTAATTCCCTAGATCTTTTCGCCTTCGCTTCACACCGCGGTGGACGAGCGCATGCCGTTGCACTCTTCTGTTCGATGCCGTGTGGCGGGAAAAACTTCACTTGCGTGTGGAATCTTTAACAAAACATGCGGCTCATCGCAATTCTCCAGGGGGGCATGCTGCAGACAAACTCCTACAAATTTGAAGGGATTTCAAAAAGAATGCTATCTATCAGTGGGTAAAAGTTCGCGGAGCACACAGCCAATGCATTTCTTAAGGCCGTGTGCATGTTTGTGCTTGTCTCACCATCCCCTACTGGCGCAGGCGTGAAAAATGGGCAATTGAAGGGTGTCCGGCAATCATCCAGGCACCACATTCAGGAAGCTGGCCAATTTACTCTGGGCCTGAATGAAGGCACATCCACCATCTATATCGAGCTCTGCCAGCCAAGCCTACACTGCCACCATAATAAACCATGCCAATCCCAAACAAAGCAAAATATGATTGACTTCACCCACTCAATAGTGCTGGGAAAGCCACAATGTCATGTTCGTTCGGTGCTGCGTGCAAACACCAATTCATATTTCAAGTTGAATTCTCATTTTTGCAAATCCAATCAAACTTAGTCCTACGTTGCGTAACATTGACTGAAATTCAAACAACATAAGTACTGCAATGTTGTTATGATAGCATTAAGAAACAACTTGCACCATAATAAGAATTGAAATGTTTCCAATGGTTTGGGTTCATCTGCCCAAAACCATCATTCCATTTCCATTCTTGTGAACACGAGAGAAACTCAACTAAACTACACTCAACTTTATCGCTAGATCACTTTAAATCAATCACTGTTCCATACAAAGTGCTGTAGATGCAGTAAAAATCAGTCATACAATAATAAAGTAAAAACTATAATTTGATTACAAATGCAGCAGACTTTACGAAAGTCTAAATCCAGGTCTTAATTTCTTCTGGACAGAACACCAGTGGCCTTAATGAGAAAGCATCTTTTTTTTACTCAGCGGAACCTAGATCTGACTGTCATACGCATAATAGCGGAGGGAAATATGATCTTAAGATGGAACCAAGGGGCAGCAAATACAATGAAAATAGCAGGACCCCTAAAATAGAACCCTGTGGAACAACAAACAACAGAGGGATAGAGCGGGATGCGATTTAAACCAATCCGTAGTACTAACACAAATGCTCACCTGGTGCTGTAAACGATCCAACAGAATACTGTGGCCAAGCATATGCAACGACGCAGTCAGATCCTACAAAAGACACACATAATCTCCTCGGTCATTTGCCAGAAAGGACATCATTAAAACTCGTAACAGGACTGCTTAAAACATTACTGAACCTCCATGGTGTTATGTTCGTTCAAGAAAGATTTCAACTGAGCGTGCGTCACTTTTCATAGATTTTTTTTCAGATAAAAGTCAGCCTGGAAATGGGTCTAAAATTTGAAATACTGTTATCAGGAACCTGCTCCATGGAAATTTCATCTCTGCTTTATGTGATTCGCCCGATATGCAGCAGCGTTTCAATCAGCAATTATCCGATCTGGTACTAACTTCCTGCCTCGCTGACATATGATTCACGGGGACTGCACTGAGCACGGTGTCAGGATCATTGCACGGTGTCAAAATTAAGATGAACTGATTTGAGGTTTTGGGGTCATGCAAGCGTCATCACATTTTATCATTATTAGCCTAAATTCAGAGTGATCCTCACAGTGTTTTTTTTCCTCTAGTAAGCACACACATAACCCTGCAGCCTCACCTTACCCGTGAGCTGGGGATTCAAGATCTTTGCCGATACTAGGGCGGAAAATCCATCACAAAGAAATAAACTCCCTTTTTTGCAAATAACTGGGTCAAAGATTAGAAAGACAACCAGACAAAGGTGCCTCAAGACGCTGAGAATTCATAGGTGATGCAGAATAACACCGTTTTATACCATATTTTCCGCACTATAAGGCACTTTGGAGTATAAGCCTCACTTTCAATGAATGGACTATTTCAAAACTGCTTTCCAAGATTGGGCACACCGCGTTATAAGGCGCATAGAATAAAAGCTACAATAGTGGCTGCGGTTGCGTTATGCATCCACTAAATGGAGCTATGCAAAACAGAATACAATGTAATACAATACAACTTTATTTTATAGAACGCTTTCACAACCGCTGCAGCTGTAACAAAGCTCTTTACAGAACATTTAAAATACTACGTCCAAGAAATCTGAATATTGATCCACATATAAGGCGCATGGGATTATAAAGCGCACTGTCAGCGTTTGAGAAAATTAAATGCTTTTAGGCGTGCCTTATAATGTGGAAAATACGGTACGTTTATAGTCTCTTTTTAACTTTAAATTTATCGGACATTCAAAATAAAAATCCCAACGTAAATCCATTGCAGTGGGCAGCGTAAATCTGCGTGGGGGCAGGTTTCAATTTTTAACTTGTGAAAACCATTTCTATATTTCATTTGTATAGTTTTAATAATTCAGTTCCTATAACACTGGTCAACAAACTTTTACTGAATGTTTTATCCAGAGATGCAACTGTTCTCTATGATTTATTTTGTGCGGATTCTGAATGATAACAATATAATCAGAATCATATAACAGTTAATAAAGTTTTATATAAAATACAATGCATGGTAAAATCCATATTGCACTAACCTTTATAGGTTAAATCAAAAATGAAAATGGCTCAAAAACCTAAACATTTGTCATTTTTATTCATAAATCAGTGTCAAAAATACATTTCGGGACACATAAAGCCATCTCTGATTAAAATTTGCTCTTGTCCAGTGTAATAAAAGGCTTGTGCTATGGGCAGAAGGGAATATTCTGTACAGATTGATGGTTTTGTGATTCCCAAATACTAAAGTAAGGAAGAACTTTTTGATGACTCACTCTGAGGATGTC
>CAAKHF010025137.1:15716-32157 GCA_901007745.1 Hippocampus kuda | reverse complement strand
CTCATGTTCACGTCTTCCCACTCTGCGGGAGTGAGGCTGTTCCGTCAGTTCCTTTGTGACTTGTTACTTTGTTACTTTATCATTTTCGCTTTTTTTGATCCAGTGAGTCAGTCGCTTAGTTTTGTCATCACATCTTTCCAGGCCTGTATTTGTGTCACCTCATGCCCGTCGTTTCACCTCCCATTGTGCCAAATCCGTCCAGCTGTCTTTCAAAGCTTTCCTCTCGGCAGAGAACGGTTGCGTTCTCTGCCTCTTGTTTCTGGTGTCAATCAATGTGGCGTCAGGTTGATGTGGCTCAAGGCAGGGTAAGGCAGCTTTGTTTATCATAGCAGCTTAAAGGCCGCCATCGGACCCCTGCCATCGGACCCCGACGCCGGTGGTGCACATGCTGCTGGCATCATTCGTCTTGGCTGGTCAGTTAAAACCTCATGCTTGGCCCATGCAAGTCCTTGGAGCCCTGGCATTACGGCCATGAGCCTGCCTGATCTTGACGATGCACATGTGCTTGGCATCCATGCCATCCTCCCAAGTGACCCGCACAAATTCAACCCATTTTTTTTTCTAAGCCATCCTGTCAAAATCAGCATTGGCGCATTTCTATGAAAATTATTCTTTCTGATTATTTTTGGGTGTGCTCACGGTGTATTTCCCCATTTGGTTGAGATACTAACCCTTTCAGGGATAGCGGTCACTGCAGTGGACAGCTTATCAGGTGATAGGTTATCATTATTGGTGCGTGAAAGGGGTAAAAATCAGCATGTGCGTCGAATGAATCAGATCACCAATCCAGACCATAAGCTACACTGAACCAAATAGCTTTTTTCATTTTAAATGAAATATATTTCCTTATACCATACTGGCCTGAATATAAGACGGGCCTGATTATAAGACTCAAGTTTGAAAAAAGTCTTTTTGAACACCAAATCAATTTTTATACAGAAAATAATTACAGTACATCTGAAACAAATGATTATAACAATATATTTAAGAGAAAACGCATCTTTAGGTTTACACCAAAACTTCTCCTCAGCTGCCGGTAAACCTGGCCGATCTTCGACCCACTTTTCTCCAGATTGTCGCGACGGTTCTCCATTTTCTGTTATCTCTTCTATTATTTTCTTCTCTTTTCTTTCTTACCGCTATTTTTTTTATTTTTCTTCTTCGTGTTGCAGTACTGCTATTTTTATTTTTATACTTCGTGGCAGGGGTTCGCTATGGCCTGGGGAGTCAAGTTCAGCATTTGCGTCTATGATATCTGGCGCCATCTAGCGTCGTGAATGGGGATAATGTCTAGATCCCCGAATATAAGACGACCCCCACTTTTTCAGTCTTATTTCAATGCAAAAAAAAAAACCCGTCTTATATTCGGGCCAATACGGTATATCTTCCCTTTCATATTTCGGGACAACAGCACTCCTCTGCGCCTTTTGAACTTCACTCTACACATCTCCAAGGAACTTAGTGTTTGTTGTCATTAGCCACTGCATGTAAAAGACTGCATTTGAATTTGTTCAAAGTATTTTACGGTGTCATTAATAATGAAGAGCAGTGTTTCTTTTTTTTCTTTTTTTCTTTCAATCTAGGCCAGTCTTTGAAACCATTTGCATAATGCTGTCTGCAGCTATGAGTGAACACCCGTGATGATGCTGAGTTACAGTCCGGCTTCCCGACAAGAATGTTTTTTGTTAAATGCCTCTACCAAGAGTTTGTGAATGTATTTCTTTGTCATTCCCCGGAACTTGTGGAGAGATAGAAAAAGATTCAAACCGATAACTGGCCAAGTCTTCTGTTGTGCTGCCCTTTGTTTGAGCAAATTCCATTTCATTGATACATTTTTGGTGCCTGCAGTACTATATGGGTCCAACAAATTATTTCTGGCCCCTTTTGGACCACAATCTTTCTCGCTCTGCTGTACGGTGGTGAAAATGAAAATCAGTCCATTTAACGTTCCACATCACATTACTTTGTGGCATCACCAGTACCCAAACAATTTACATACACACAATGCAAACATCAGTTTTGAATAGATTACTATTGTGAGACAAAGTGCCTGATTTCAGTTTGGTGCCGATATTCTATTAACACATGAACAGTGGCACGGTGCACGACTGGTGAGGTCGTCCGCTTCACAGTGCAAAGGGGCAAGGTTCAATTCCGGCTCCAGCTTTCCTGTGTGGAATTTGCATGTTTTCCCCAGGCCTGCGTGGGTTTTCTCCGGGTATTCCGGTTTCCTCCCACATTCCAAAAACGCGTACGGCAGGCGGAGTGAACACTCGAAATTGTCCCGAGGTGTGATTGTGAGCGGTTGTTCGTCTATACGTGCCCTGCGATTGGCTGACAACCGGTTCAGTGTGTCCCCCCCGCCGACTACCCGAAGACGGCTGGGATCGGTTCCAGCACCCGCGACTCTTGTGATGATTAAGTGGATCGGAAAATGGATGGATGGACATGGGAATGGTTGAAAAAGAATTCTGACAAAAATGATTTACATTGTGTTAAGTGTATTATTTGGATGAATCCTTTTGAGTGTTTTTACAAAAGCATTGATTGTGTCACGTGATTATGCTGCTAGCGCTCCTTGGGTGAAAAGATGCGCGCGCGCGTGTGTGTGTGTGTGTGTTTGGAAGACGGGGAGGGGGAGCTGGGAGGGGGGTTAGGAGGGTACGGGGGCGCACGCTTACAAAATGAGAGAGTGAGTTTGAGAGGAGAGGCAGATGCGAGAGACGCATGTAAGATCCGCACAGTAATTAGCTGCGGATATATCAACAGGGATAATCGGATTGTGAGGATTTGAAAGAGGAGAAATCACTCGGATCCGGGATTAATTCGGGCGTCTTCACTCCTCCGGTTTCTACGCCGCTATGGGAATAGACCGGCGGCGGAGAGCGTCGCTGGCTCTCACCTTGAACTTTCTGGCCTTGTTCCTCGCCGTGTCGGCTCTCGGAACGAGCCACTGGTGCGCCGGTACCCGCAAGGTGGTCAAACCGTTCTGTACCGGCCCGGTGACGACCAAGCAGTCGTTCTGCATCAGGTTCAACAGCTCCAATTTGAACGACACGCGGCTGGTGCAGTACATTTGGGAGACCGGCGAGGACAAGTACGTCATGAGGAAGTTTCACACCGGGATCTGGTTCTCCTGCGAGCAGAACATCAACATGACCGGTAAATTATTTTCAACTACGGGGCGAAGTTTAGCAGCTGTGCACCAGTTAATGCCGAGACAAGCACTTTGATGTCATAGTGTGACAAATTATTCTCTTTTTTTTTATTCATTCATAACCTGCTGAGAGACCATCACACAAAGCGATTGCGCAACGCATCCATCGTCTCGCTCTCATTCTCATTTTATTCATTCAGATTCCTCCTTTCATGCATTTTAGAGAAGCCGAGTCTTTACAAGAATCTCGCACATCTAAAATACATGATCCTGAAATATAAATTTCACACTGGAACTATTTCCTCGCATGAATCCCGAGTGATGTGAATTCTCACTATTGCCTTGGTGTTCCCAAATGTTTTTGTTCAGCCTTTTTTTTTTTTTTCTTACTGCACGGATTCCGAGAGGCAAGCATTATGACAAATACCTTTGTTAAGGCTGAGTCTCAGTGAGCATACAAACAACTTCTCGTCTTCACATTTGCACCTGTGGACAATCCGGAGCCTTTAAAGAACTAAACATGCATGTTGTTGCAAAAAATGAGGAAAAAAAAAACACAGGGAAAAAAAAACACGATTACATAGAGAATGTCGAAACTCCACATTGGCTAGAGCGATTCGAACACTGAACCTCAGAACTGTGAGGTGCATTCGCAAACCACAAGCGCCACCAAATATGACTTCAGAACGTTCATTTAAAATGGCCGAAATTATTTCCAAAGCCTCTTGTGTTTCTTTTTGAACTCTTCAGATGTAAATATGTTTTATTCCCTCATAAACATTCTATCCAAATGCTATTTCACTTCCAATGAAGCCATCTGGGAGCAAGAGGGATCGATACCCTCACAGCAGCCGCAAAGCCTATTTTTGATCATTTCTTTGGTGGACAATGAAATCCTTGAAATCCCAGAATGGCATGCATGGCTTTTACTGACACAGTGGAAATGCCGTCATCGATCGCGTCGGGTCATCCGAGCTAAACTTGCAGTGATTGACTGTTTGTTTTTTTTTTATCTTGCAGGTGAAAACTGCCGAAATTTCATCTATGTTGCACCTGCAAATGAAAGAGGTAAGTTGATAATGAATCCCATTTATAAAAACAAATATTTGAGCATGACATATGCTCCCTGAAACTATCAAGATGAACATTTTTTAATGGAATTAGAGTAATGGGTGGAGCACAGTCCCTTGTCTCTTGTTTGTAAAACATACCTGTCAACTCATACGGTTTAGCCATATTTTATACGGATTTTGTGGTGAATCTTACGTATATGGCCATATCGCACAAATCATACGGATTCTGAGAATTTCCGTTTTTAGTTTTATTTTTTCCCCTAACAGGTAGTTCCGTTTGCTTTTGCCCAGAATGGTGCTAGTCTACTCTAACCCTTTCATTTCCGGTAACTTTCCAGTAAATCACGTGGTTCAGACGTGATTTACAATGGTCCAGACATTGTATTATGGAGATCTACAATAAATATCATGGAAAATTTCTGCCGTTATTTTGACATATAAAATGCTTTGGTATGTTATAAGGATTTTTTGCTCTTTATAAGGATTTTTTTTGGTAGTTTATATGGGTTGGCGCTCCAAAAGGTTGACAGGTATGGTAAAAAAAAAAAAAAACTAGACAATGAGTCAGTTATAAAATCAAACCACAAATAGTTTTGAGACCTTGTTAAAATGTCACATTCTTAAGAGTAAATATTTTCCAATTCTTGTGGTTCACCATGAAAATGTTGGTCTTTGACCGAAATAAGACATTTGCAAATATTTCCTTTTAGTTTGGAAAATAAAGATCCAAAATTTTGCCTATTTTCTGACATGTTACGGACCAACTCAAGAACTGAATCCTAACTTATATTTGTGCATTTCTTGCAACGTCATTTTGCCATAGTGTCCTGTTTTTGAATAAAAGAATGGAAATTAAAATTGCGGGGTTTTTTTTGGTTTTTTTAATCCAACTCATCGATTAATTGTCCCTTGTGGTTTCTTTCTGACTTCCGGGTTGAGTGAACGCTGGCACATTTTGGCTGCCGCTGCTCAACCCATATTGTTTTGTGTTTTTTGTTATTGTAAAGTGTCCTTGGGTGTCTTGAAAGGCGCTTATAAATAAAATGTATTATTATTATGATTATTATTAGTTAAATCCAACGTCAATCGCGATCGACCAACAGCTCGCGAACTGGTCCCAAGTCGATCGCGAGGGGTGTAGAGGAAAAAAATCAAACATTTGCGTGTCTCTGTGCATATTCATATATTTTTTGTGTTAATTCACCCTAATCATCCTATCAGTCTCGCTTTCACAAAAAGTATTGAAAAAAATAAAATTAAGCAGGTCACCTTTAACCTACGATAGTTAACAGGCTGCGAAAAGTGCGTCGCATGCCTCTGCGTCAGATCTCGACGAAGGTAGGCATTGATTTCCTTTCCACACACTCTTGCGTCTACTTTATTTTTCTGTTTCGTTCATTTTAGGGGGCCGTTATGGTTGATGCTTAACATGGCATGCGTGTGTACGTGCGGGTTGATCGTGGGAGTTGGTTAATCGCAAAGTAGATCTTCCGTCAATAAAGGTTGGGTACCCCTGGTTTAATCCAAACATTCATTAACACCAATGGAACCATTTCGACACAAATCACAAATCTTCGCCTAACTACCTGAAACACAAGCGAGTCATGAAGTCACCCCCACTGTTTATTTATTCCAGTCTAATGCTACACAAGGGAGCTGTTACCACTTAGCACTGATTTACCTGCTGCCAGGTAGGAGGTGCAAATCAATCTCTTCCATCGATTCGTTCTTATTCGCCTTATCGGTTCCCTTAGCTGTGCCGTTTGGGATAAATCCTTTCTGTTAGTCCAGCCCCCCCCCCCCCCCGAGTGTTAACACTGATAATATTGGGGGGAAGAGTTGTGCGTCAATTCTCTTCCATTCCTATTCTGCCGTGGTTTCTAAAACAGAAATTCAGTTCGGTAGCACGTGGCAAACTGTAAAAATCTCCCAAACAGGTCAATCCACAACGTAATATGTAAATCAAAAAAGAAAAAAAAACGTAAAGGCATTAAAGGGGGTCCCTTCTGCAATTTGCACAGCAATGAGTAAACATAGTGCACCTCGGAACATTGTCGGAATGAGCTGCAGTACAAACGCACCCAGATGGCCCAACGTGGCTTTCCAGGGAACACTTAAATGCTCACTGTTTATTCTTCGGCAGGCAATCTGCTTTAACCAGACAACATGAATTGTCAGGCACATGAATGTCGGTTTTGGCTTGAGTTGATTGCAGAACTGCTAAAAACACATCGGCAAGCACGTGAATTGGGTCTTATTTTCCACCATCATCGATTGACAGACGTCTTCATCAGGAGTCAGATTTAGTCATTACAGCATGTTTAAATATGTTGGCATCAAGCGTTGCCAGTGAATCAGTATAATCGGTGCTATAGAATCAAAAATACGGTCAAGACAGGCCAGTCGATGCCTTTCTTATACGGTATTTAAACGTTCTGCTAATTACTTCTTGGCTTCACTTCCATATGCTGAAACGGGTAATCTTATGTAAATACTTCCGAGAAACCAATTTATGTTGTAATATTCTTGCTCATCTGACGCAAAGTTGAAGAAATACATTAAAACTGCAGACAAGATTTCATTTGTTGGTTACTTGTGTTTTCTTTCTCGAGAATTTAATTTCAGCAATGCTTTGTTGTACCAGATACATTCATCATACATTATGCATCATTTGTTATGGTATAGCATCATCCCAAACTTTATTAAATACATTTTAATTCAATATATGGATTGTTTTTTTATTCGTTGATAATTAAAAATGGGGAAAAAAAGACTTGATAGTTCTGCAAATGTATTAAAAGTTATACGCTCAGATCCTTTTACACTATAAGCATCCTTGTTTAATAATGTTTCACATTGTCATTGCGGGCTCTGTTCATTCAAGTACGGTGGTGCCTTGAGCTATGACTTTACTTAATTCCATCAACACGCTCGCAATTTAAAACATTCTTATCTCAAATGATAGTTCCCCATTGAAATGAATGGAAAGGCCGCTAATGCATTCCAGCCACCCCCAAAATGTTTTTGCACTGTGTGTTTTTAATAAGAAAGCACGCTACAATCACTTAAAACATTTATGGTAATAACATAATCAAATAGAATGTAAAGAATTAAACAGTTCATGCAGCTTGATTATTTAATGGTGGCTAATTCTGGTGTACGTAACCTTTCCACCGGGGGCAGAAAAATCTAATTACGCAAACACAAATGAAGAGGACTAAGACAACTATAGTAAGTAGCTCAGTAACTGCAGTAAGATTGGTCAAAGTATATACCGTACAGGACGACTCATATCTCAAAGCAACAATCTATTAGAATTTTCAAAAATTTTCCCGATGGCTGAAGACAGTCTCTGAGCAATTTTTTTTCAACTTAAAGCGACAAAAGTGTCCAATATTCCAAAAAGGATATTTTAGGCAATCATGATACCACCTTGTTACACCTTGATGATAAATTATATCACAAACGCTTCGGGCTGTTGTGTAATATACTTCATGGCACCATAGCTTCCGTTCGATGGTTTCAATCGTTTTTAACGCCATGATGTTCCCTCCTTCATGTGCTGGAAGCCCCTCTGCGGGTTATATATCCTTTCACCGACGGTGAAGGTTAATCACATGGGTGACAGGGTCACTCATCCAACCTTCACCGACTCATTCCACCCCCACCCACTTCTATGCATGTCCTCTCCAATTACCCTTGCTTACCTAGCCCATATTTTTCTTCACTTCCTCTTCCCCTATTTCCTATATCACTGCCTGCACTCCCTTCGTGAGTCACTCAACCATGTCTTCCTGCACTCCAGCAATTTGAATTTGCCATCACCCCCCCCCCACCACCTTTTAGACTCAAAACGCTGTTTTTGTGCTATCTTCAACATCCATAGGGGTGCTGTGGCTGTGCATTGTCGCAGAGTGCCTGTATATCATGCTCTTGGCCACCGGGGGCATCCTCATGTGGATAGAAGTGTGCCAGTTTGGCAACGTCATCGATGGCCTGAAGCTCAATGCCTTCGCTGCCATATTCACCGTGCTTTCAGGTGAGTCGAAATCAGATAGCATCAAATAAACTGAAAACGTTGTGGGTGCAATAAACTTTCAAGTAGGAAAGCTGACCACGTGCGTGCATTTTCACAGCAACTGAACCTCATAAATCCGTCAAATGTTTTTTAGGGGGGGGAGGGGGGATTGTTCTGTTTTGTTTTGTTTTGTTTTGTTTTGTTTTTAGGTCAACACAGTGGTCGACTGGGTAGTGCGTCGACCTCAGAGTGCCGAGGTGCAGGGTTCGATTCAGGCTCCGGCCTCCCTGTGTGGAGTTTGTATGTTCTCCCCGTGCCTGCGTGGGTTTTCTCCGGGTACTCCGGTTTCCTCCCACATTCCAAAAACATGCGTGGCAGGTTAAGACAGCCTATCCCAGCTGTCTAAATTGACAGCTGGGTTAGGCTTCAGCACCCCCGCGACCCTGGATGTATTGATGGATAGATGTTTTTTGGTTTTTTTTAAAGTGCATATATTTATAGCCGATACAAAAGCCTTCTAAATTATTGTGGAAAAAAAAACTGAAGTCAATCTTCAAGACACTTCTATTCGGCAACCAAGCTTATTATTGAGGCCAGTTAAAGCCGTCTGAGATCTCTTACCACTTTTCATGTCAGCCACCACCTCTCTTGGTGAAGGAATTAATGATGACCTTCTCTCTAATCCACTGTGTGAAAATGATGCTGACCACCAGGCTGGGTGCAGGGAAAGATAGTCTGCTTGGCTGCAACGACTTTCTCGACATGATTGACTTCCCCGCTACTTAAGACCCATCGGCTAAATAATTGAGCCTCTGCTCACTCTTCAGTCCACATTGAAGAACTGTAATTCAATGTATACGCTTTGTGTCCATTTAATTACAGATGCACTATAGTGCTCCCAAGGTTGAAACTGAGCAACTTCATTCTATTGGGGTTTGACTCAACAAACTGTTTGGAAAGAAAATCTTTATAGCATAATGTATGTACAATTTGACGTCGTACTATAAATCAAAGAGTACATAGACAGTGCACACATACTACCGTATTTTCCACACTATAAGGCGCTTCGGAGTATAAGGCGCACCTTTGATGAATGGCCTATTTTAAAACTGTTTTCTACGGAAGAGGATTCGGGCCAATGAAGAAAAAAAAACAAGGTCGGCAAGATTCTCACTTTTAAGCAGACTGAAATGCAATGACAATAACAACATTAAATAGCTGACAGTAGTTAATTCCGATGGCTCCATGTGGGCAGTTGTCTTGATTAAGGATATTGGTGCAACAGAAAGCCAATCACGTATTGCATCATGGATGAAAAGTATGATTTGGGGTTTAAATATTAAAAGGCGGTTTGGAGTGAAATTGATTCCAATGTGAGATAAACACCCGGAGGGCTGAAAAAAACCGCAAATTTTTAAGTGACTTTTTGAATCCACAGAAGTTTATTCAGAAACATTAATTCCCTTTTGTGTGTGTGTGTGTGTGTGTGTGTGTGTGTGTGTGTGTGTGTGTGTGTGTGTGTGTGTGTGTGCCCACACCACTAACAGTAGGCTCATTTGTGTGAAATAGGCATTATGTTTCTCAAAGGTAATAGATGCACCACCAGTGCAAAATTCTATTTCCCTCTGTTTTCTTGTTTTTCCTTGAATATTTTTTTAAGCAGGAGAAAATTGAGCTCATAGGGGATTGCATAATAGCCTTTGATACAGCTCAGCTGTGAGTTAATTTGTCACAAAAAAAAAACCCAAGAGTTGTGCCACAAGAACAAGACGATAAGAAGGTGAGAAGTGTTGCAGCAGATGAGTGGGCTCCTATTCCAAGTTATTTCTTTCATTCATTTAAATTGATTTTAACAAAACACAAGTCACTTACAATTCAAATTTAATTTGTAGTGTTTTTGCATTGTGAAACTTTGTTTTATTTTAATTTACCGTATTTTCCACACTATAAGGCACACCTAAAAGCATTCAATTTTCCCAAAAGTCGACTGCGCCTTATAATCCAATGCCCCTTGTTTTTATGATTCAATATTCTGATCACAGAACATTTAAAATACTACATTCAATTAAAGTGTTTTGTTACAGCTGCAGCGGTCGTGAAAGTGCGAAAAAAATAAAATAAAGCTGTATTGTATTGTATTCTTTAGCGGCGCTCCATCTAGTGGATGCATCACACAACCGCAGCCACAATTGTAGCTTCTATTCTATGTGCCTTATAATGCAGTGTGCCTTATATCTGAATCCTCTTCCGTAGCTTTACCTGCAGGGGACGGTTAAACTTGAGTGAAGTGATTTGTTTTGAGTAATACAGCTCCAAAAAACAAAAACGAACCAAAAAAAAAATGAGCAGAACCACTTCTAAATATGCTTGGAGCCCTAAATTTACCTTTCTATTGAAGGTTACATTGGATGATGCTGTTTTTCCTTTCCATCATATAGTATGACCACTGAAACCCATACAAGATGTGTCTGGAAACTTCCAGGACAGTTGTCATAAAAGATTGATTTCATACCCAGCAATTAAAAAAATATATTAAAAAATTAACAGCAAAGGCTTAGGCAGTTTTGCAACAGTAACATTAAAAAAAGTCCTGATTTGGTCATTTTGATCTTTTCATTTATTTATTCATTTTTCTTTAACCAGTGATGGTTTTGGAGATGTAATGAGTTTTTCCAACATTGGCAATTTATGTAATGGTGTGTTTCTGTGAGATATGAATTCTTATGATAATTTTCTCTCTCAACGTTTTGGTAGCAAGATAAAATGATATCCGCCTGCATCAACAACATCTGTTCAAAACATTTATGGGCATCCAAAGTCGTCTTTATTCGTTTTATTCATGAGGGTAATTAGCTCTTGTCTTAGTCTTCAAGCATCTTCTGGCTGCAATTGAACACTCTGGTTTAAAAAAAGAAAAGTGGCATAAAATGTGTTTTCTTTGTTTACCGAATAGTGTATGATCGAAATTGGTAAACAACTGATTGAACAGGTGTGGAAATGTTGATTTGCATTTCTATGCCTGCTCTATTTTATTTCTGACCAAATCAATCCAAAATAAAAGCCTCCATTGGGTTGGTGTTATTTATCTCAATAGTACCTGAAACTTTAAAGCCACTGTGTGCGTTTTACGTGACTTTGATAATTGGAAAGGAGAACTTCGAGTTGCCTAGGGTCTGTGGTTTTTATAGGTAAGTTAAGACAAAAAACAAAACCCCAAAACTTAAGTTCAGCCCCCTTTATGGCTCACCTCTCCAAGCTTATCATCAAATCTGCTTGTTAAATGTTTCAACGTGGGAATCTAAGTTTTTGTTTTTTGTTTTGTTTTTTTCACGGGATGAATTTATTGAAGGTGGTTCTGGTAGTCACTCCAATACACAAGATTACTTTTTCCACCGGCTGTTAATCATCCATGGTTATAATAAAGGGAGTACGAATAGGGTGAGAGTGTGCAAGGACAATACGGAGCTCTGTTTTTACTGCCTGGCGATGCACTTGTGATGTGGCTGAGGAGCTTTACTAGCACTATAAAAACAGCACTTTCTTTTAGGGTTTAACTGTCTGTATGGCGAGTATGAGGAAGAAAGATAAAAGTTACACTTTACGGACAAATGTATGAGGACACTGGCTCGCATTTTAAGGAGAGAATACTGAACTGATGTTGCACAAGAGAGAGGGTCTGGCTCACAGTCTCTGTTCGCTCGCTTGTGTTTGATTTGGAGTCGAGGTCATGGCTTTCAATTTCTTCCACACCAAACTCATCCAACTACATGTTTATGGACCCCACTTTGAGCAGGAGGGTAGTTAAAATTTACAGCAAACATAACTCACACACTCACTGATCATCAGGCGTGAGTTCAGTCACCACCAAGCCCGGAGTAGCAATTTGGACATGGCGATTCCCCGGTGGGAGGGGCTGCTGCATGCACTGTTCTAGAACAGGTCGCACGTTAATTTCCTCCAGCCCACAGATCTGATTTCAAATATAAATATAAAGTACATTTACGATATTTAAAGGAAGGATTCATTATTCTTAACATGTGGCTTGATTGCTAGTACCGTATTTTCCACACTATAAGGTGCTTCGGAGTATAAGGCGCACCTTCAATGAATTTGAAAACTGTTTCCATTTATAGGGTGCACCGTATTATAAGGCGCATAAGATAGAAGCTACAATAGTGTCAGAACATTTAAAATACTGCGTCAACAAAAAAATCTCAACAATGATCCATATATACGGTGCATCGGATTATAAGGTGCGCTATCAACTTTTGAGAAAATTGAATGCTTTGAGTTGCCCCTTATAGTTCAGGGATTAGTTTCACTTTGAAAAAGGCATAAGAGCTGAAAAATTGACCTCTCGATTTATATATTTCACTTTTATGGCAAAATTTAAAAAACACGAGTACAACCATGTTGGATCGAATGACACGTGACGTGTGCAATTTACTGCTGGACAATAGACACATATTGGACAAAGAGGGGAACAAAGAAAAACATTGTCGTAATCCATAGCAAAAATTATGTGCATAAAGCGAGCGGTATACCCGCTTGTAAATGAAACCGCTGAGACACCAGAACAAAGCAGCACTCTGATCTTTATGCGCGTAAGGGCGGAGGACATTACAGCAGTGTGCATGCATGTGTATAGCGATCGACATGGCAGACGGACTGCTGTCGGCTTTGCCCTTACTGGTCCACTCGTTCTCTTTGACTTTGTGCCATCAAAAGACCATCTGCTGCTGCATCTTTCACATCAAAAGTGGAATTTCACTCGATAGTCTTATTTCATGGTATTGCCTGGAAACGATATGACCTCATTCTTTCAATATTAATGCTTTAGTTGCGACATAGCTGTGTGTGTATAACATTGTGTGGTCTAGTCCAAAAGTGACACACGTGACAATTATCTTGTGACTTGTATGAGAGTTCAGACTGCCAAATTTTGCTTCATAGATGATGCAAAAAAACACACTGAAGGTCTGTTTACCTTTTGGTGTTGCACCAGTGGGGCATTCCTGCATGATAGTGCCTGTGAATGAAGCGTTGAATACACCTACCATCACTTAAAACAGGCATGTCCAGCTCCGGGCCTGGAGGGCCACTGTCCTGCCTGTTTTCCAGCTCTTCTGGATGCAACACACCTGATTCAGATGATCAGCTCATCAGCCAGCTCTGAAGCAGCATTAGAATGTTCCTGATTATTTGAATCAGGTGTGTTGCTCTTGGGAGAGCTGGAAAACAGGCAGGACAGCGGCCCTTGAGGACCGACTTTGGACACCCCTGACTGAAAAGTTACTCTGAAAAGAACACAAATCTATGAGACAAAATGTCAAGAACATCTAGAAAATCAAGCACTTGGACACAGAGTCGTGAGCAAGGCTAATAATCCGACAGCAAGTTGTGGGTGTGGCTTGGCTTTTTAAGCAGACAGGTAACGAGGCCAGATTCGAGACAGGTGCCACTTATAAGGGAACGCCCACTCTCCAGCTGGAGACAGCGAAAACAAAACAAACAAGGCAGGATCATGACATTATCATGATTTGAGAAATCAGGTGTGGGGACAAGTCGTATGTAAATTAGATAATCATAAACTGCGCCTGCACGTTGCCATAAACATGGCCAGTCAACAGTAACACCACTAGAATGTACCAACACACTAATGATTTTACAGCTCATATTTTACATTGTGCTAACAACCTACTGCTGCCGTAAAGGGAGCTCGCAAAACCACATCGATCCTTAATTACCTTAATTACGAGACTCGTGACAACCAGGTGCTGCGGAACCCTCGTTCGTGTCATCCTGATGTCTCGTTAATCAAATTCAAACAGAACGGCCACTACTACTGGTGTAGGTTTTAAATTGTACCATGAGGACCTTTTGAGTACAAAGGGATGGAACCTGATTAAGGCCAGAAAGTCTAAAGTACCACTTGAGTGAATGTGTCAAGACAAGGATCTCATATTTATAACACCCAATCTGACACAAAGCTGTCTGACAATATTACGTGTGTGCACATAAGTGGATTGTTGGATAAAATGTGCCGTTTTTCCTTTCCGCTTCATTTTGTCCACGTCAGGCACCACCCCAAGATCTGGCACATGAATTTGAGATGAATGTATGAATACACAGCTTGGTGGACAAATCGGTTAGCATTTCTGTGAGATAAATCCCCCGGCGGCTCGTGTTTGGGCGGAAAATGACTCTGAAACATTCACAGTGTTGATTACTTATTATTACTATTCTCGTTATTTTACAGTGTTGCATAAGCCTCAGGCTGTTACTAACAATACAATTATGGAACTTGGTGGAATGGAAATGATGTAGTTCATTTCAGTCTACACTTTTCCAAATTGCCAACATAACTAGAAAATGCCATTTGGGGCGGATGCTCGATGCTGACTGCGGAAAATGTAATGATGTGGAGTTATTATGAAATTAAATCATTTGGAATGATATTGGAAGGCATTCAAATATATGATGTGATACAGAACGATACTGAATGATATCGGTGAAAAATGTGCAATATGTTGAAAAATGTGGATTGATATTTAACAATATTGAATGATGTGGAAGAATAATGTAAAATTTGGACTGATGCTGATTCATATGGAACGATCTTGAAAGAGGAAATGCCGAGGAACGACACTGAATGATATCAAAAGACGTGGAATTATACTGGTGAAACATGTACAATATGTTGATGAAACATTTGTAATTGTTTTCGGATGGTGGGAAATGTGAAAACATTGAGAAATGGTCATGGTGACGTGGAATTATACTGGTGAAACATGTACAATATGTTGATGAAACATTTGTAATTGTTTTCGGATGGTGGGAAATGTGAAAACATTGAGAAATGGTCATGGTAGAGGACCCATGGTAGACCAAACAAAGTGTCTGAACAGAAACCACTTGCAGGGGTACAGTGGGAAAACTAAATTAAAAACACAAACAAAAGTCTTGAAAACCACAAGAAACCACAGTAACAAACACACACAAAAAAAAACCTTTGACAGACACAAAACAACATGACAGAAACACAACAATCTAACAAAGACTGACAGAACGGAGGACACTAAATACAAGCAAACTGATGAGATAACAAGGAACACCTGAACAAGATCCAAAGCGTTGAGGGAGCTGATTGGTTGACACAAGGGGACCCGGATGACAACAGGTGGCCACAAAACCAAACGAGGAAGACAAAAGCACACGAGAAACAAAATCAAAACGTATTCTAAACAAACAGAATCATGACAGAATCATTCTCAAAGTGAAGCGATTGAGGAGAACTAGAAGAATTTCAAACGGAAATTGGGATGAATGGGGATTTTTTTTAATCGAAAATGTGGAATTGTCACACAAATATATGTTACATCACGACCTCAGAATAATCTGCTTGGTAAATAGACTGAACGATAAACTGACTCCACTATTTCATATAATGTTATACTGACCCCAAGTGGTGATGCCGCAGAAGTGCATCATTTCTTTTCTACGTGTTTTTCACAGGCCTGCTGGGGATGGTGGCCCACATGATGTTCACCACAGCCTTCCAGCTGACTGTCAGTCTGGGCCCTGAAGACTGGAAACCTCAGACATGGGACTACAGTTGGTCATACATGTGAGTCAACAAATGTGCATACTTCTTGCGTGCAATGTTCTGGTTTGAAAAGGCAGCACAAGTGCACGGCTGTTTCTCAGCGCCGTTTCTTTCTAATTAGTTTGAAGTGTATTCTGAAGTATTTCAATGTCCCGTATTTGTGACATTTAAATTACGCTCCTCTTTAGATTAGCGTGGAGTTCCTTCACAGCGTGCATGGCGTCCTCCGTCACGACCATTAACCGCTACACCAAAACCATCCTGGAGTTCAAGCACAAGCGAAGGAACATTGAGAAGAACTTAAAGATCAAGCAGAAGCTGTTGGAGCTGGACGCTCCCGAGCAGGTGTGGGACATGTACATCAGCTCAGTGCCAAGTACTGCAGAGGAGCTGCTGGACCTTTCATCCAATGGCCGCAAACTCTCCAACACCTCCATCTTCTTGGACCTCAACGACCTGCCGGGCCAGCAGGGGGAAGAATACTGCTAGAGGAGCTATTTATTGATCAAACGTCATTATGTCATGGGTTTTAATTACTGGGGAGGGGGGGGGGGGGGAAACCAAAAAAAAAAGGAAAATGATTTTTA
>CAAKHF010025137.1:0-15657 GCA_901007745.1 Hippocampus kuda | reverse complement strand
AATGAGTGGGCACAAAAAATAGTTGTTTTTTTTTAATTGAATGAAAAAGTGCCAATCTTTGTGACTGCACTAACATGAGATCTGGAGAAAATGGAGCTTTGGTCTTGTAGAATAATTTCTGTGCAGCCTTCATAAGAGTGTAAATGTGTATATTTAAAAAAAAATGTAGACTACAGTGGTAGCAGAAGTCTCGACAGGCTATGCCGAGTGCCTTGGCTCGCTACAAGATGCTTTCCATCAAACAATGAGTGTCGTAGACACTCACACGGCAACGCTGTTTCGTTCTCTAGTAGCAACTGTGCCAATTGCCAAATGTGATCAGTGAAGGGTTGCATTCTGTGTGACCCGATCATGTATCTGGATGTTGTGTTACTATCTAAATGTACACATGGAAACACACAACTAAGTTATTTAAATGTATTTGAAAGAGTATGCCATGTGTCTTGTTTCATTTAATTATCTCATTCACTCCCAAAGACGTTTTTAAACGTCTTTTCAGACTTGGTCGAGAATTGGCTGGTACTGAATGAGTTGAGAAATGTGAAACTTTCTTACGTCATGGTTGGAATCGAAATTCGATTTTATTGGACTGTGTCATGAAGCATGTACATTTTTGTAGCACTTTTGTGTCGTTTCCTTTGGATATATTTTGTGTGGATTTTTTGTTTGTTTGTTTTTTGCGATACAGTATAGGTTGGAAGGCAGATTCAATTTGAAGTGTTTACCATTTTGGCCACAAGAGGGCATCACAGTCAGCAGTTGTGATTTATTCGAACCTGTTGAAATAACAGAATGGGTAGTGGGGGGGCTCGTTTACAGAGCCCATTCCAACGTAGGCGACGTGAATTAAAATTACTTCTAGGTCGCAAAAAGTATCTGTTACATCTTTGTTTTTATTTTTAAATATATCAACATAGCAACTTATTGAAATGAATATGGTTACATTTGCAAAGAAATCAAGCGCTGCAGAGAGACTTGCAAGCAGCAGATGGGTGGGGGGCAATAAATGTGACTGATTGCCATTTTTTTTTTTTTGTGCTTAAAAATAGCTTGGGTTTGTTTTGTTTTGTTTTGTTTTGTTTTGTTTTGTTTTGTTTTGTTTTCGAACTAGTGCTAATACATGCAGAAATAAAGCCCGACAAGCAGGCTTCACAAAGCCTGACAACCAAAGAATGATGATTTCACTTGACTCCATGGGGTTCTGAACTTGCCCCGTACGGGTTTATCATATTTGTGAGACCATTTGGCCTTCTCACTCCCTCAAATGTGCCGAGCCGAGCCACAGCCCGCACGCGCGTACAGTCCGGCACGTGCCGAGGGGCCAAGTGATTCCCATCACTTCCACCAGCTCCATCCATTTAGCCACATTCATTATTTAAGAATACAAAACCACTCAGACAAATGCGAGCTCATTTAAAGATTCTCTCGCTCACCGCACTCCGACGTTTGCCACATAAAATATGCATCTCTTTTTCGGGAACAATACTTGGATGATGTCACTCAGTAGACAGGCCTATGCATTGATCAACTTGGTGAGGATTAAGAACAAACATAAAAAGCAGTTGTGTGTTCTTAATGATCTTTAAAGTGTCAGATATGCTCAAAGGGACCAACACAGGAACCGACACACATAATGATAGCTCCACTGACAATTTTGAGTCTCCAAGCCAGAGGTCCTGTTGTAGTAGGCCTACCAAGACTGACTCGTGAGTCAGCAAGTCCTCCAGATGGCAAAAATATAAAATGAGAGAGAAAGTAGTATTTTAAAAAACTATAAAATAGGCTTATCTGGTAACTATTTCGCATTTGCAAAATCTCCAGGTCGCGTTCCGATGAGCTGTTGATCATTTTCCTCATAATCACAAATCCGTGTCTCAGCCTACCTCGGTGTTGACCACACATGTTAAGATTTGAGATCAGAAATACTGAACGTTTAAAATGTTTCGGCTTTGACCACATTACGTGATAATCGTTCGGGATAAGTCTTTCAGATATCTCTGATAAAGGGATATTTGCTGACTTTAATTGGATGTGGAAAATTGGCCACAAATTAGACCCAATTATCGATCGGTTATGTACCTCGCTTAAGATACTTCAGACATTTGCGTTGCAACCTGTTCCAGCAAAGGTGTTCAAGGGCTTCTGTGGAAGAACGGAAACATCTTTTCACTTCCTCAAAGTGTTTGAATATTTTAGTCGATATAAGCCACTTTTCCGGGGGACCCGGTTGTCCAGTGGTTAGCGCGTCGACCTCACAGTGCAGAGGTACAAGGTTCAATTCCAGTTCCGGCCTCCCTGTGTGGAGTTTGCATGTTCTCCCTGGGCCTGCGTGGGTTTTCTCCGGGTCCTCCGGTTTCCTCCCGCATCCCAAAAACATGCATGGCAGGCTGATTGAACACTCGAAATTGTCCCAAGGTATGAGTGTGAGCGCGGATGGTTGTTTGTTTGTATGTGCCCTGCGATTGGCTGGCAACTGGTTCAGTATTTCCCCCACCTACTGCCCAAAGACGGCTGGGATAGGCTCCAGCACCCCCCGCGACCCTTGTGAGGATAAGCGGATCGGAAAATGGATGGATAAGCCACTTTTCCACATGCCTTGTTTTGAGACATTCAGTTTTCCACTTCAAAATAGTGCCACTGCAGGTATCTGGAAAGTAAATTAAAATAAAATAAAACACCTTGATCAGAGCTCCTGTATAATAGCGATGAGAAATAAAGCTTCAAAATTGATTCACGAAGCAGTTGTTGTATATTATATTATTTATTTATTTTGACCCTTAGAAGGAACAAAATAAAGGTGTTCAAGAAATTTCAAGTCAGTGTGCTTTCAGCAAAAATGTTGAACAGAGAGTGCCATCTACAGGAGTCAAAGAAATACAACAACTGGTTCATGAAGTTAAATTTGAAGCTTCATTTTCCCATAACTGCGGCGCAGTATTTACTTTTCGGTCTGTGGTTGTGAAATGAGACAAATTGTCCTCAAAGGAAGAATGAGCAGCAACAGGAAAACATAAGTGTGCATTTATTTTTTGTCATTTCTAGTCGTGTATCGTGGATGCTCACTGTGCTTGGAACCCCGGCTGAATAACTACAACAAATACAGCTTGTTTTGTCAATAGAAGTGTTGCGGAGAGAAGACTAAATACCGTACAGTGGAAAAGGAGCATTGGTGTATATTCATGGATTTCAGAGAAAAGGTTTCTCAATGAATTAATGATTACTGTGCTAACAAAATACTAATTGACATTTTCACTGCCATCCAAAATCCTGCCCCGCCATCTGGTAGAAATGCTGGTTATGGGGCTTGTAAAAATCCCTCAGTTTCTGCATCACTTCCGGGTCGATTGAGGCATGCGTCCGGCCTTTGGTCTTCCCCAAGCAGTGGGGTTTACTACTCCCCTCGGGTTTCTTCAGGCAAGGGAAGCCTTTTGTTTTGTTGAAGTAGAAGTGTTTGTCTGTTACAATCCTCTGGAGACCCAGAAAGTCCTGGACTTTCCCCACTTCCCCGGCTGGATCAGAGATGAGCCTTTCACCGCTGACCAGATGCACTTGACTCCGGGGGAACCAGGCCAGCCACCGCTCCATGTGCTGGGCGTACAGGCCGATCCATAGAGGGCTCCACTGAGCATCAATCAGACCTGAAACAGAGATGCAGGACAGGACTGAAAATGAACATTGCCAATGACACCAAGTCATGTTTTTATAAAATGGGGGTGCGGCAAGAACCGTCTATGTATTTGGTTTTGTCGAAGGAGAAGAGTGCTTCTCGGCGGCACGCATATGCATCAGCACTGATTTTGATGGGGGGGGAATGTCGGCGCTATTTGACTGTTGCCACATGACAGCCCCTTGTGTTTTTTGCGCCTGTAATGGGCAGCATTTTTCACAGCCCTGTTTTGTTCAGCAGAGATGTCTGCGCTGTTGGACAATCTGTGTTGGTGGGGCTGGATGGATGGATGCCGAAGCGCGTGGAGCGAGGATGCGTATTTGGAACTGAGAGACGGCGCTTGGAATTGAAGCGGATTTACATGGGACGGGAGAAGTGAAGCAATGTCTTTTTTCATCAATGGATGCTACAGCTTCTTGTTTACTTTCAAACTTAGCTTGTAGCAGACGCGTGGGACGTCACGCAAGTTTTGAGCATGACGTCTCTGATTCACTGGTGAAAGGACACTTTCATCTACAACCGCTTCCAACAACAAGGCACATGCAGGAATAGTGGTTACGATTGCAAGACTGTCCATATATTTTGTTATGTTGTGCTGTACTACCGTATTTTGTTATTTTATGTTCACCGTTCTGTAAAGTGCTTTGTCACAGTTGCAGCTCTTGTGAAAGCACAACAATACTGCATCAGCAATTATGTATTGTATTGTCTTGTAGGCAAGCTACTTGTACATACAAGGAATAAGCAATGTGATAGAAAGGACAGACAATTCAAATCATTTGTCACCCATTATAAAAATAGCTATTAGACACAGCAGAATGGCTCTTACCATTTTTTTCTTATCATATCACAAGTCTACCCCTCTATTGGATGCATAACGCAACCGAAGCCGCTATTGTAGCTTCTATTCTATGCGCCTTGTAATGCGGTGCGCCCTATATATGAAAACAGTTTTAAAATAGACCATTCATTGAAGGTGCGCCTTATACTCCGAAGTGCCTTATAGTGCGGAAAATATGATATATGATTATAAAATAACAAGTTATTCACACATTGATGATGCAGGATCAAACTGAGTTGGGGTTCAGTGCCTTGAACAAGGACAGTTCGACTTGGTCACGATGGAGAAACTACCACTGCGCCAAAACTTAAGTTTGGTTGAGGCTGAGCTATTCGAGTCTCACCCGTGGTACGGTTCTTGAAGGCGAGGCTCTCAAAAGAAGGGATGTCCGGCGTCTTGGAGATGATTTGCGTGTAGTCGGATATAGCTCGGGTCACCGGGTCCCGCACAACCACGATCAGTTTCACCTCTTGTGACATCGCGTGGACTCTTGCTGGTGTTTCCACGGTAACAAAGTAGCGCGGTGTCTTCTCCATTACGATCTGGCCATTCAGGGCTTTGGGCATCATACTCCTGCAAAGAAGATTAGACTATGTTGTGACGAGAGCCGCCAAGTCAAGTGCTGCCTAAATAAGATTTATTCATATTTATTCCATATATAAATATTTATTCCACGTTCAGCGTCAGTGTCAAATTTTTTGCCTAAACCACAAATGTTTGTCTTAACACCTATCTTTATGTGCTAATGATTTAAGACAAAGCCAAACAATCTACTTTCCCCCGATCGTTGCTGTATTTCGACAGGCATGTGCAACTCTTGGCTCTGACGCAAATGAGTGTCTTACTGAAAGTATCAATTGACATTGATACTTAAGTGACATTGGGAACAGTAACCACACAAACGTGGATGGTATATTTGACCGGATGTCAAACTATGCGCTTGTCGATAGTCAAGCTAGAAGGCCAGCAGATGGGACTCATTTCGAGAGAAATGACTCAAGAGGCCCCACAGGACCAGACGGAGACATCTGCCGCCACACCTGCCATGCACACCTGACAGCCTGACCAAGCAGCATCATACACTGAATCAGTATGTCTTATTGTAGCTCTTTTGAAACGGTGATGAATGTTCTTAGTTGTATAGCAATGCCCCTGATGTCAGTTATTGACAAAGCTCTATAATTATTGTGTGATTGGCTCGACATGATCGATTGCATTTTGCTTATTGCTCACGGCCGGAGTGTTATTGGATTCCTTTTATTGAGGTAGAACCTGAAGACACAACTGGAAAAAAAAATGCCAGTGATAACAAGAAAGTCATTTACGCAGGATTAGTCATCAATGGATCAATGGGGAGAAAATAAAAAATGGTGTTCCTCAGGGATTTAACTATGTACACCTAAATTTCACACAGGAAGGAAAATGTATTTATCTTAGTTGCTCATGAGTTTATTATAACAATCTGGCCTGGAAAAATGTTGTGTGGCAAGAAAACAAAATAAACATGCTGCAAATATTAAATGCATATGTGATGCGGTGTTATTTTTATCTAATCCTCTATTACCAGAGACACAGTCATGAGTAACTGAAGATTTATATATCCCAAAAGTAGAAGGACACATGAGGGACACGAATAGATCTGGATGTTCCGTCGTGCAACTCTTATCGGCAAAGGTTTCATATGTGCTGGTAACTAAAGAAGTCATCAATAGTGTCACCTCCCCAAGCTGTTTATGAATCTGACATACACACCCACACACACAGTGAATACATTTCATAGGATCTGAATGAGACACGCATACTGCAGACTTCCTTTGTCCTCTCGGTAGCCTGAGCAGCAGGAGCCTTACAGTCTGCACGCACTCACGGATATTTGATGTATACAGATTTTCAAATCACGCAGTCAGCCATTTTTCAAACAAGCTTCTGCTTTCTGTGATTTCATTTTCTGAAAATACACATCCTAATGTTTGTCTATCAGACGCTGGACGGTAGTGTGTATGAATTAATGTTTGTGTGCTTTGCGAGTGTTTTGAGCATTTGGGTGACGGATGCAGGAATGATGGCCGCAGATACAAAAAACATCCCCATTAGCAATCTGTCTGTGAATAGCCAGAAGCCAAGAGAAGCCCCTCCCCACGTTGCCTCCATCATGTCATTACCTTAACACAAAGACTCATTAGTGCCCTCAAGAACACGTTAAAAAAAGATGATGTGTCATTTTATCAGGATTGGCCAGACAGACTGATCGACTGACAAAAATCCTGTAACCATGAACAGAGAGGCAATGTTTCTCAATGATTATTTTTGCTTCGCCCACCCCTCGCCCCCTCTCCAGGAAGAAGACGATATTTCACACACACCCAATCTCCGTCGCAACTATAAATAGTAACATTTGTCTATAAAAAATGTTGTAAGGGCACCTCTGCAGAGGAGCTAACCTGCACACACTCTGACAATGACAGTGCCACTGCCACCTACTGTAGCGGATTGTTATTCATCAGTAGCAAATAATAGGATGATTATATTCCATCGTTATTTACACTGTGATTCGTAGTCTACTTCGAAAACGTGTTTGGATCCAGATGATTTTATTTCATGCAACTGATTGATGGAATAAGATTGAGTTAATTCAACAAACCATTTTTTTTTTCAGTGTACCAAAACAAGTACAAATAAAAAGTGCTAAATTTTTGAAATGTGACAGATAGTACTGAGGGACCAACTGGAGTGTGCGGGGGTAGCTCATCAACTACAGTAACAGCGAGTCAGAAGAGAGGGAGAAAAAAAAACTCAAATGAAGTCGAATTATTGATACGTGTGTGCCGTTCCACTTGGATTGGATGAGCGTTTGTCTCAAAATGGAAAATCGGAACCTTTCTATTCATGTGTTGGGTCGCCTGAAACGGAGGCCTGAACTACTGCCCCTCTCATTTCTTTCAATGGGACCACTGTGGCGTTGTGATGCTCAGTGAGACATAATGCAGTACTCTTCCAATCATAAGAATGGACGCAAGCCATGATTGTGCAGTTCAATTATTGGTTGTTGTGATGAAATACAAAGTGATGGCACCCATTAGAAGAGTTCAGGTTGACTGGATTTGCATCTACCATATTTTCCGTACTATAAAGTGCACCTAAAAGCATTCAATTTTCCCAAAAGTCGACAGTGCACCCTGTAATCCGATACGCCTTATATATGGTGTCACAGTCTCTTGATATTCCCCATTGAATTGTTTCCCAGTTAGTGTTCCTATGCCATCCAGTGGTAATTATTAGCAGGAACCAATTGTAACGTAAAAGGGTTCTGCCCGACACTAATTGACATGTGCAGTCACCAACATACACTCCAACAGACAATTACTTTGTGAGTCCTGCACAGCCATTATGAAACAAATAAAGTTAACTACTGACTAAACGAAGGAAGAAGGGGACAAGCTAAAGCTAGCAAGCTAAATAGAGAAGTCTTTCTCTGGATATTTAGCCCTTTGTGGATGTGAGTCCATGAGCTTTGTGTGCCTCAATTGTCTTCATAACTTTTGTCGTTCATTTATTGTTTTGTAATGCCGTTTTTATTTATATGTTTCATGTCCGTGTTTGTGACCAGTTCTCACGGGTTGCCAAGGAATAAACCCCGTATTTGATGTAGCATCATGCTACATCCTGAGGGAGCTACAAATGGATCAATATTCTGATTTCTTGGACGTAGTATTTTAAAAGTATTGTAAAGCACTTTGTTCCAGCTGCAGCGGTTATGAAGGCTCTAAATAAATAAAACTGAATCATATTGCATTGCATTCCCTTTAGCGTAGCTCCATTTAGTGGATGCATAGCGCAACCGCAGCCACTATTGTCATTTCTATTCTGTGCGCCTTATTATGCATTGCGTGCGATATATGAAAGCAGTTTTAAAATAGGCCATTCATTGAAGGTGCACCTAATAATCCGAAGCGCCTTATAGTGCAGGAAATACGGTATTTGGCATGAGTGCGGACAGGTTTTAGGAGTTGGTTGAGGAGACTGCAACCCTCATTATATGGAGAGGAAAAAGGGAGAAGTGCCTGGAAGACGGCTGGAATTGAGAGGGTTTATTTTGCAATTCATGAGAAAGTTTTTCTGCAATACCTTGAATTATTTTTTCTGCTTCTGAAAAGTTGCCATCCATGTTTAAATCATATGAACCACATCATTGGCTTGGATTTCAAACATGTAACTCGCCTATGTCCTTTTCAAAATTTTCTTTGATGCGAATTTTAAATAAGTCATTTGGATAGTATTAATTAATCTCCGGAAGAGAATCAACTGCTATGACTGTTTTGTAACAACAGAACAGTGGGAAGGTTGAGAAGTGATTTTCTTTTATTTCATTTTCATGTTGTAGTATTTATAAATAAAGATCAGGTCAAAGTTGTCGTGATTCTGTTTGTGACCAACAGGTGGCACTGTAGGGCTCCCCCTGCAGCTGCACACCTGTTGGTCATTACGTAATAAGTCGTATAAAAGGACTCCCGCCCGACCACTCATTGTCGGGTCATTGTTTGTTGCTGTTTGTTTGTTTGCTGTAGCTGTCATGTTTGTCGGTCATGTTCTCGATCATGTTTTGTTGACTGTTAGTTTTAGGTCCAGCCTGGGTTTTTGTTTGATACTTTGGATTCTTTTTGTTTTTAGGACTTTTGTTGTTTGTTTGTTTGTTTGTTTTGGATTTAGTTTTCTGTGTTTTATCAATACACTTCTTCAAGTATAACCTGCTCTTCCCTCGTGCCTGCTTTTTGGGGTCCACCACTACCTCGCAAACGTGACAAAAGTGACCCAGTCAATTCCCTCAAACCCATTTTTACAAATTTACACTTTTTTTTTCTCCTTGGTAACAACCAGCTGGTAACATGTGACGGAGAAATTCCTGATAAAAACAATCTGACTTTGAACGGAATTAATTGGCACTTTGAACGAAAGATCAAACATCCAATATGATGAACACGGGGATTAGCCAGCAGTTTATCATAAAACCTCTGTTTGCCTTTGAGGAAGCTCTCTTTAGTTAGCAATTTCGCTATACTTCACCGACACTCCCCTGTGGGTTGAGACGCGAGACTCGCCAAAGCCGCTGGCTATTGATCTTTTCGTAGGGGGGCTTAGAGTAACTATGTTGCCCACTAGGACGATGGTGTGATTGACACAAGGAGGTGTGAATACGAGGCGATGGAGAATTAGACTGTGGATAATAATGCAGCAGTGGGTCTCAGCTGGGAACAAGAGTGGCAGGTGGAAAAAGGGGATGTCAGGACCCTCTAGAGCCCCATCAGTAGCATGCTGTGTCATGCAGTGTGTGTTCGCAAATGTGAAATGTTCCCCAGATGGAAGATGCAGCAATGTATTGTGGGTATTAGACTTTGCTGGATCAGATATGTCAACATTTACGTATTTTGTGATCCAAGGAGAGAAAAAGGGCAGTGGCTGCGTTATTTATGGGACAAATTTGAGTGTGTGAAAATGAGTCTGTATGCATGACTGTGTTATGAGGAGGCCTCTCATCGCCTCTGTATGGGGGACCATTAAGGGGTCGGTCTATTGTGGCTGTGCCCTGTCCACTTCCAAGAGAAATCCATCATAGAGGTGCCCAGGGTCTCGAGGGACGGTCTTAATGAGAGCCGAGCTGCCCCACCCGTCTGGGCCTTCGTGACGATCGCCTCCAAAACAGATCCTGGACCAACCACACCTGAACCCCAGTTAATCACAAAATAAACAAAAGCACAGGCCGAAAGCCAAATCAGTCTGTTTATGAGATATCCTCCCTGTTTAAACACATTCACTCCCAAAGACGTTTTTAAACGTCTTTTCAGACTTGGTCTAGAATTGGCTGGTACTGAATGAGTTAAAACCAAGACAAGCAGAGCAAAAAAATTTTTTCAAGTGCTTCAAGTTGGAAAACTTGAGTCAGCATTCATCTCTTACATGATGTTTTGTACCCGCCCACTGAATCATGCAGAACATCGACTGTTGTGGCGGGCATTCTTCTTTGATTTGCATGGCAATTACATGCCATTGTAGGAACACAAAAACACAAGTATCACCATGCGCTGTGTCACGGTGGCACAAAGCCACGAACGGCCTCCCTTAATGAGTGCATTATGAATTGCAGATGGATCAGGATCATTGGAGCAGATGATTCGGCAAAGAATGAGTCATTTTTCGTCATGGGATGATCTTGATGACATGCGTTTCAGAGTCTCGGAAACATGGAGACCCAGGGTACACCCTGAAATGGTGGCCAGCCGATCTAATATTCATTTTGCATTTATTTAACCCTTTGAGGGACAGTGTGTTACTACAGTGGAGATCTTATGATGTTATCAGGTTACAGGGTGCACGAAAGGGTTCATGTATTCAGATCCTGAGCTGTAGTGTTCTGGATGACCTGCAGCTGTTTGATGCTCTTTTGAGGGAGTCCATGCCAGAAGACAATTACTACAATCAAGTCTACTGGAGATAAAAGCATGGGCATTTCATCCTGGAACACCTTATTGGCGCAGGGACCTACGCAAGAATCCGTCTCTGCATTCAACACATTATTCCAGAACTCCTCTCCTCTAAGCTTCGTCAGCTCAGCGGGTCCCCTGCCAGTGGATCGACAGCGTCAGGGCGCAGCAGGTGTAATAAGGCTGGAGAAACAACATCACACAGTCATCGTCCTCATCAATGTGTATCTTGACAGGAAGTGGAGCCGCTGGCAGCCAACACAACTTGGTGCAGAACATGTTCAAGACTCAAGAGATGATTGCGGACTTCATAAAACATCCTACTTCACGGCTGCTTGTCCAAAAGCCCTGCGTCAACTATCAAGACCTTCAAGTACTTGGCGCATCAGGTCTCTCAGGGCCAACATCAACCCCAATCCTGAAAAAGGCCTATCTGAGGATGTACTTCCTGCTAGTGGCGGGTCAAAATGTACCGAGGCTTTGAAGCTTATGTCCAGCAATCCGGGATGGAATTTCTGAAGCACCTATGGACATCATCTTAACCCTTTCATACACCAATAATGACAACCTGCATGATAAGCGGTGGTCGAGTGGTTGGCACGTCGACCTCACAGTGCAGCTCTAGCCTTTCTGTGTGAAGTATGTGTGTTCTCCCCGTGCCTGTGTGGGTTTTCTCTGGGTATGCCGGTTTCCTCCCACATTCCAAAAACATGCATGGCAGGCTGATTGAACACTCAAAACTGTCCCTTGGTGTGAGTGTGAGCGCGGACGGTTGTTTGTCTCTGTGTGCCCTGCAATTGGCTGGCGACCGGTTCAGGGTGTCCTCCGCCTACTGCCCGAAGATAGCTGGGATAAGCTTCAGCATGCCCTGCAACCCTTGTGAGGATGAAGCGGATCAGAAAATGGATGGATGGATGGATGATAAACTGTCCACTATGGTAACCGCTGTCCCTGAAAGGGTTCATGACATCATTAGTATTAGTGATGTCATATTTACAGTTTTATGACATTAAAAATCCTGTCTCCTTTTGGTTGTCTTTTATTCTTGTTCATTTTGGTTGACATTGAGACTGCATGAAAACAACCTCCCAAGCTTTGTCAGTCCGCCACGGTCAATAACATTGATAAATCTGAGTGAACCGCGAGAAATGAAAACAAATATGTACAAGCAGACCCGCTGTCTGGAGGGCAAAAGTGTCTCTAGTCTATGATAGAATCTGAAGAAATCAGCCTTTACACACAAATGCACACACACGCGCGCGCGCATGTGATGCTAGCCCTTATCACATTCTCCAGGGTTGAAACAGAGGTCGGTCCAGATGTGCGAAGTTGCACTAACAGTAGTCACCCTTCAACCTCAAGTCCAGCCGATCTTTGAATCTCTCCTCCCTGCAATTTATCTCCCACTCCATTCACTTTTGCCCGGAATCCATCAGCAAACCAAACATCAAGAGTCAAATGTGAATTTTCAACCGAGCAATTTTTAATGGAGGCTTTCGGAGCGACTGGGGGTTGGAAGAGCTGCGTGTAACATGACCCCTTGTGTTTGAGATAATCCCGCTGCAGGATAAAGCTTCCTGCTAATTGTAAGAGAAGCTGAGCTGACCAATGTAAAGCTCTCTAATGCTGGAGTCAACCCAAGGTCAGGGAGAGGAGGTAGAGGTATCGATCCCACGCAACACACTGCTCAGGAAACTTCGAGGCCATCTCAGGGTTTATCACGCTGCTTTCCTTGATCCAATCTCTCTTCAAATACCATTACTGCATCTATCTTTTGGGATTCTGATCTCAATGGCCCCTGTGAAGCTAAAGGCTGCTTCAGGGCGAGTCTGATCCCCACTGCCCATTTGCATCGCTGTGATTGGTGGTTCGAAAGTACAGATATACAAGCATAGTAACTTAGTTCAAAAGCGAAATCGATCTAAAAGTGAATTACGCACAGAACGAAACAATTCCTGAGTTATTTTATGTACATGAATTTGATTATTAGAATTTACAGAGAATGAAAACCCCACATTTACCATCTCAAGAAGTCTGAATATTACATAACAAGCATCGATCCATCCATTTTCGAATCCGCTTATCCTCATCGCCGGGTGTGCTGGAGCCTTTCCCAGCTGTCTTTGGGCAGTAGGCGGGGGACACCCTGAACGGGTTGCAAGCCAATTGCAGGGCACACATCGACGAACAACCAAATACGTTCACAATCACACTTAGGGGCAATTTAAAGTGTTCCATTAACCTGCCTTGAGTGTTTTTGGAATTAGGGAGGAAACTAGAGTACCCGGAGAAAAGCCACGCAGGCACGGGAAGAACATGCAAACTCCATACAGGAAGCCGGAATCAAACCCTGCACCTCTGCACTGTGAGGCCGGTGTCCTAACCAGTCGACCACCGTGCCACCCGTCATAACAATCAATGGAAATGAATTCAAACCGAAATTAGGTCGGGATTCTTTTGGAAAGTATCAATATGACACTTTCACTTTTTCAGTTGAACCACGGAAACTCATTGAAAGAAAAAGCATTTCTTTTCCACGATAGTCATACTTATTGCGATGCAACTGTAATGTTGAAATCAAATAGCGATAAAATGGCATAATTATATAGCACCACAAAACGGTATCGTACCTATCACAGACAACTTTTGTCAATGTGACCAATGTATTACTTATTGGAAACTGGCCGACAAGTTCGGGTTTTTCTCTTATGTTTGAATACAATCTGTTCTTGAACATAGTTCGGCTTTTAAAACTGAAAAGAAACAAACATTACTTGCAACACAGTATGGATAGAGCAAAGGTGAAATTGCACTCGGCCCCGGACGACAACCCCGCGCAACAAATGTTTGCTAATTAACTCAACATATAAAAAGTTTTAGATGTCAAAAACATCACTTCAATAAAGAAACAGAAAACAATGTGGGCTCAGAACAACTGAAATAGTTCCCATTTGAGCACATTACGCAACAATGTAAGAAAAACAAAATGATACACTAATGACCCGCCGTGCATTCCTCGGAGCTCTGCCTCGAGCTATGGCGGGAAGCTGGAGCCACACCGTGCGCCATTGCCTCATTTCCGTCATAATTTAATCAACTTTATATATCACTCCGTGACGCATATGTATCATCCTACTTCCCATCCTGGCCCCACGAAAAGTAACAATTCTATTCCCTTCTTTGACCCCCTTGTTCTGTGTGTACTCTCGGTGTGCAGTATTTGTTAATGAAGTAGTGTGAGCACATCATTAACTCCCATTGTATGGTGACCTGAAGTCAGAGGTCAATTGACGGCGCTGACAGCGATGTCAAGTGGCTTGACATGCCGTGAGCCCCATCTGGCCCGCAGGGATAGGTGACAATCTGGTGTGACACTTACAATCACCTGATGTGACATTTTCCACACACACAGAAAGGCTGAAATAAAGGCAACAGTGATAACGTGTTTTTTTTTTTAAGAATACTTCTCTCATCTACGTCACTATTTACATTCAATAGCATTGCAGTTACTGACTAAAAAAAAAAAAGTACAGTGCTATAAAGAGTTACAAAACATTTTTGAAAAGCATTTTGGCAAATGTGTGTTTTTTTTTCTTTGTTTATTTTTTAAGTATGCAATCAGCCGGTGCAATTATTTGCAACCAGTTCATCGCAATCGACCTATTGGCTACCTCTGCCTTAAATGGTCAAAAATCGTTTTGGCATAGCTCCCGACTTGAAAACAGGCACATGTGGCAATTTTCTAATCATTATATTGAGATTGATTTTTCTTGACGCGATGCGAAAATGCGATCATGACAGACAGTTGTCTTCTGAAATGACACATGCTGACGCTGACTTTCTCCTCATTTCAAAAAAGTACAGTGAAATTTCGATTGAATGGTAATCGGGCACCTGCAGGTTGAAACGGTGCATGAATGAGCACACGGGTGCAAGACGTGACAAGAAAGCATGGTGGAATCATAAAAATTCTCTGGGTTGGAGAATAAATGTCACTTCAGACTGTGGGATCTATTTTCATAGACGGCGAATGCAGAAATGCTGGCGTATCCTGATTTTTATGTCGGTGCAAGCCTCGCTGCGCCTGTCTCGGTGTTTGCACATAAACAATCAGTGGTGGAGTTTTAGATTTTTCATTGTTCGTTTTTTTTAATCTCATTTTGACTTTTGTTTTTGAAATTCAGTTCGTTTTAATTAGTTTTGAGAGCAGCCTTGTTAGTTTTTATTCGTTTTAGTTTTTATGTATAGTGTTTGTCGACTGCAAGATTTTAAAAAAAAAGAGGGTAACTAAGTATTTGAGTAGTAAACTAAATTAAACTACAATTCTTAAATGACTGTTCATTCCGTCACTGGAAAATGGCTAATCTTTGCCCAGCCTAGCTGCCAAATCATGGGCAAAGAAACTCGATGTGGGAGAAGTTTTTGCGGGAACTCGCTCCACTATTACAACACAATCAATCAAAATTCCAAATGGCTTTCTCACAGACACATTTTCCCAAACAGGAAGCTCACAAACATATACAGTATTTTCCACGTCCACCGTTGTTTATTCGGATACTAGGTGGAAAAACTTGACATGCCTTATCGTGTGTGTGTGTGTGTGTGTGTGTGTGTGTGTGTGTGTGTGTGTGTGTGTGTGTATCAAGTTAGGACACACATCTCAACCATAAAGC
>CAAKHF010025135.1:0-68443 GCA_901007745.1 Hippocampus kuda | reverse complement strand
CTCGGCCATCCATTATGGCATTGTCTGCTGGTCAGGCAGCATCTCGGCCCGGGACAGGAAGAGATTGGAGCGACTAGTCAGGAAGGCTAGTTCTGTCCTGGGCTGCTCCCTCGACACTCTGGAGGAGGTGGGCAACAGCAGGATGCTAGCTAAGTTAAAAGCTATGTTGGACAGTCCCTCCCACCCCCTCCAGCCCGCCCTGACAGCACTCGGTAGCTCCTTCAGTCAGAGACTGTTACACCCGCGTTGCAAGACGGAAAGATACCGCCGCTCGTTCCTACCGACTGCTGTCAGGCTGCTGAATAAAAAAATGAATAAATAAACAAATAATAAATTTATTTAAATGATATGACAACAAATGTGAATGTGAATAGTACGGGGACTATTGTATTATATTGCACTTAATTGAACTTATTGACCTTATCCATATTTGTATTTATATTGCACTTAATTGAACTTATTGACCTTATCCATATTTGTATTTATATTGCACTTAATTGAACTGTGTTTTCTTTTCTCTTAAACTTTTCTCTTCTTTCTACCTACAATTTTGCTGCTGAAGGCTGTAAATTTCCCCAGTGTGGGACAAATAAAGGATTATCTTATCTTATCTCTTATCTTACAGTACTGTAAATTGGTAATTTTATTCACAAAAACACGCAAATGTCAAAATGTTTTTTTTTTTTCAGTAAAAACAATTTATTTCAAGTTCTGATACAAAGTTGGGGTGAATCTTTTTTGGGTTTTACATGTACAATGGAATTAGACACTAATGACATTATGCAGGGTCAACAAATGGGGCATAAGTGTAACTTAGGTGCGTAGAGCCATTTTCCCCTCACATCTCTCCACATTGTGCAATGAGGATTGGCAGCTTGGGCTTGTTGTTTGGTCCTGTGGGAACATTCTGTTGGGGGTAAATAGTTTTTATTTTCATAACATGAAGAAAAAAAATGTGTCATGCTATTAATTCTATTAAGATGACTTGAGTGAAGTCGATTGATATTCAGTGTAAAGTACCTCAATCTTTCTCATGATCAGCAATCCATCCACAACTTTACCTGAAACAACAACAAATAAGAACATTCAAGACATTTTCATGCATACAATATCTAACATAACACTTTAAATAAACACACATTAAAAAAATCCACATGATTGTGGGTCCATGCTTACCAAAAACAACATGTTTTCCGTCTAACCAGTCACATTTAGTGCAGGTTATGAAAAACTGGCAACCATTTGTCCCTGGACCACTGTTTGCCTAAGGGGAAAGAAATATGACAGCAGAATCTTAATATCCTTAGAACAAAGTGAATTTTATATTTACTACTTTCTGTGTAAAAGAAAATAATAATACAGTAATCTGAAAACAAAAGCAAACTTTGAAAAGGCTCCTGCCACAGACTGTCGATAAAATGGAACCTCCATTGGAACAGTTATATGAGAAGAACATTTTGAACCAGGTCTGAGCCTGAAACCAGCCTCAGAGCTACCAATCATATTAATAGGCACCTGCTTAGGTCCCCGCCATCACTAGGGGCCATCATTATTCAACTTCATATCTGTTTTGCAAACAAATGTTTTATCACCTTGTTTGAATTCACTTACATTATTCAACTCATTCACTGCCTTGGACATATACTGTATATTCGTGCACTGCATTGCAAGTGTTACCTGTCACTGACAAATTATTTGTCCTGTAGGACAGGAGAAGATCTCACCCAGCCTGTCTGTGAAATTCAGGTTTTTAAAACCACTGTAATGACCAACAGATCCCTGCAGATGGCAGCGTTGTATCGCTTTGGATTTTTGTGATCGGCACCGCTTTTGAGTCCAAAATCAGTCCTCAGGGATGAATCTCGTGCTTGTGATGATTATGAGCGACAAAAATCCCAACACATTGGAAGTCAGACACGATTAGTCACAGAGTACTGGTATGTTTGAGTATGGTTTAAACTGATGTGTTGCGGTAGGTAATTGCAAGTCTGTGTCTTGAATCTCTTGATAAACGACAGTCAGAATCGACTGTTTTTGATGAAAGCAGCCCATGTTTGACGGAAAGCAGCCCATGTTTGACGGCTAAATACTAAAGAATGAGACAAGGCTGAAACATACTTTTTTTTTCTAGTGAAAGAAAAGTCTACTCTTTTGTTAGGTTTGGTGCTTCAGAGATCAGTCAAAATGAACAACTCTGCCTTTAAACAGCTGGCAGTGAATCCAACACGGAGCTAATTTGTTCATTATTTTGCACAGTGTTTCCTTTTTTAGAAAAAGTATGTCCAACTTATTTTATTTGCAGTTGCACCTTATTGTTGACAAAGCCACATACCATGGATAGAAGACCAGGCATGAAATGCTTCACTCGAAAGTTTTCATCTGCAAATGGACCTCTGTAGATACTGCAGATGCCAGTGCCGTCACCCTATAAGAAAAACACTGCATCACATCAAACTCACCAAAACTGTGCATTTGCAATTTTCGAGGAGCCCAGCAAGAGGCCAATTGTTTGCGACTTGGCAATTTACTGGATGCGGGGGGAACATTTCTTTTTTTTTTTTAAGCATGAACCGGAGAGATCAAACAAATTATAACATTGTTTATGGCACAAATTATACTGAAAGTCAAACGTGTAAGGCACTGCTGCCAGTTGCTATCGGCATATACTCACATTCACAAAGTCCCCTCCTTGGATCATAAAGTCTTTGATCACTCTGCAAATAACCAACGTAACGGGTAAGACACAATGAACTCTGTACATTCTCTCTGTACATCTAGTCCATACCTGTGGAACGTACAGCTCTTGAAACCAATCGGTACACCATCCTTCCTGTGAGATAGGAATTTTTAGTTTCATACTTCATAAAAGGCAGGCCTGTTTTATTCACATGATGTGAAACATCAGAAACATTTACAGGAAGTCTCCCTTACCGGAATTCTCCAGTGCAGAACTGCCTGCAAGAAACGATGATCATGTACGGTAAGTCGTACAATATCGACACAGACACTGGTATCGGTGCATCACTAATTATGCTGAATGGTCGCTTTTATCCATCCATTCTTTTTTCTGCTTATCTCGGGAAGCATCCCTAGTTTGGTGAAAGGGCGTTTTTAAACACACATATTTCCCCTCATTGTCGTTCACAGACCAAAGCAACATTTGGAGCTGCAAGGCTCTTATTATTTCTTAGTCACTCATAAGGATGGACAAAAAAAAACTTCTTTCCAGAAAAGGTACAATAAAACGAGGCTCAAATTAAGATCATAACATACCGGAAATTCTCAGCCGTCCTTGGGACGACATCAGCAAAAAGTTCAATTTTCATCCGCCCCACATCCTGAAACGTAGGGGAGAAAACGTGGTGTAAACAGCTGATGAGACATTCGCAACAGTTTTATCTTTAGAAACACCCAATGTGAGCAAAAAAAACAGAACAATCTCGACTGACGTTGGCAGCGAGACTTGGAAAATATGGCAGATTTGAGCATTGACAAAGTAACTATACACCTTAAAATAACTGATACTTTAACACGAATAAAGCAACAACATACAAATAGAGATGAATGATGACTCTGATGCCTTTCTATGACTCTTCCAGTCTTTCTGTATATCCGTTGCAACATGCTGATGATAATGTGTGCACAAAGCTCCCTGTAAGTGGCAAGGCCAAAACCAACATTGAATGCCCGTGACCTTCGATCCCCTCAGGCGGCAATGCATCAAAAACAGACATCAATGTGTAAAGAATATCACCACACGGGCTTGGGAACACTTCAGAAAACCAATCTCAGAAAATACAGTTCGGCGCGACATCCGTAAGTGCAACTTAAAACATTATGAAGCACAAAATACAACAGAACACGAACACGATTTATTTGAAGGTGTTTTTTCACAGGCATCATACGCCCCCAATGCATTGGGAAATGTGTTGCACGGTTTAGAAATTTGTTGCGCTGTTGAAGGTTGTACAAACAAGCAGAAGAAGTTGGATGTGACTGTGTGTTTTTGTTTTTGTTTTTCCCCAAGATGGCGCCCGAGTAGGCAGCCTTCTGCAAGTGCTCTTCAAGAGCCTTGCTTTTTTGTTGTTTTTTGTTGTTTTTGTCTTTTGTTTTGTCACATGTTGTTTGTTGTTTCATCGTGTGGACCTGATATGGACTGTTTTCAGCGTTTTTTTGGCCACGACATTCGTCAAAGGAGAAGTATCTGTGCTTAGTGGTTGCACCTTCTCGGCAGCACGCCTGTACCAGCACAGATTTTGATTGGGAGGAATGTCGGCGCCATTGACTGTCGGTGCTGGACAGATCTGGGGCGCTTGTGTTTTTTGCGCCTGTAATGGGCAGCATTTTTCACAACCCCGTTTTGTTCAGTGGAGATGTCGGCGCTGTTGGACAGTCGGCGTTGGTGCGGCTGGATGGATGGCTGCTGAAGTTGAGGATGAGGAGAGAGGAGCGTTGGCGCAGAGCGCCGATGCGTATTTGGAACCGAGAGTCGCCGCTTGGAATTGAAATGGATTTCCATGGGACAGGAGAACCAACCTCTTTTTTCGTCAATTTTTGCTACAGCTTGTTGACTTTGAAACTTAGCTTGTAGCCAACGTGTGCAAATTTTCAGCATGACGTCTCTGATCCACTGGTGAAAGGACACTTTGATTCTCTCCTCTTTCATCTCAAACTGCTTCAAACAACAAAGCGTGTGCCGGAAAAGTGGTTAGGACTGCACGACTGTCCGTGTTTTATGTTATGTGTTGTGTTTATTATTTTACTTTATGTTAACTGTTTTGTTAAGCGCTTTGTTACAGCTGCCGCTGTTGTGAAAGCGCTATATAAATCAGCATGTATTGTATTGTATTGTACAAGAGCAATGTTTTGAAATGGCTGCCTGGACGAGGATGGGAATGTTGTTGTGATAAATGCGAGCAGTGCCTTCCTAGTGGATGAGGATCACAGAAAAAAAAATAGTCTGAGCGTTTGAAAAGACCACCACCTCAACATTGTACTTGTACTCCTTTTCCTTTTGTGTAGCTAAGGGCACAGGACCACAACACGCACATAGAACTTTGTGCAAATGCACTTTCTGCTTGCATTGGGACAACCCATCGGATAAGATTTGGCAGGTGCCAAACAACTGGCGTTCCCACATTCGTAAAGTCGCAAACTCTCGAAGAAAGTGGACTCAGACACATTTTCCATGGAAACAAAAACCCCGGTTTTGCTCGACTGGAGGTTGTGCACATATTTCAAGGCTCATGGGGCGTAGAAATAAGGTGGATACTATTTTTTCGGTCTGTGCTTAAGTAAGAGGCAAAAACTTTGGTGAGGGGATTTAAGCCATCTTGATTTCCACACCATGAAGAATGTACTTGATTTGAAAAATTTGGGCTCAGGGTAGTAACAAACAGAAAATATGAAATGTATAATTTTCATCTTTGTTTGACAAGTGCATACATATTTATGCATATTATTCTTTCCGTTTTATTATGAATTCAAATGTATGATAAACTTGGCACAAATTAATGGCCTAGTATTCTTTTCACGCAAAGTATTATTACCCTAAGTGTAATCGTAATTTGAGTGGAAAAACAAATCGCAGTTAAAACTGATCAGTATCAGTGTTGATGAAATTTCAACAAAAAAGTTATTGGTATCCTAACAAATCGTAAAAGTCCGGTATAGCCCATTACTTAACGAGAAGGAAATGATCCTACAAATATGGATAAGGTCAATTAATTGAACTTATTGACCTTATCCATATTTGTATTTATATTGCACTTAATTGAAACTGTGTTTTCTTTTCTCTTAAACTTTTCTCTTCTTTCTACCCACAATCTTGCTGCTGAAGGCTGTAAATTTCCCCAGTGTGGGACAAATAAAGGATATCTTATCTTATCCGCCTCCCACCGCCGCCATTCATTTATTTATTTGCCAAAGAATGACGAATAAACATGAGCGATCTTACATTTGTTCCTTTTTTTTTGTTTTCAAGTGACACAACCAAAGATTAACAGAGTGAGTGATCACGCTTCAAGCTTTCTGTCAGCACCGGGGTGCCTCATGTGTGTTTCTCCATCTTGGTTACGGGCAAGAGTTAAGAAAGTCTTTCTTCAACTCACCTGTCCTCCTATTGTAATGTCGAAGAAAACAATAGGATTGTTGGGGTTCGTCGCTTGAACGGACATTATTCCACTGCTTCGCGTTTAAATAGGGAGAAAAAATGGTGAACACTTGTTCAGATGCGAATTTGAACAACCGGAAACTTCTACGGAAAAGAGTAAAGTCATATTACGGCAAGTAGTTAGGAACAAACCCAGCGAAAACGCGTTTAGTAAAATAAAGTCGCTCAACCATGGATAGGTAGGTAACTGGCGGCATGCGGGAAAACTCTGCATGGCCCTTAGGCTAATTTAGATAATTAATGCTTTTCTTTTGTGTATTTAATTATTTAAACACCCCACCTCCATATAAAGTTAAAAAAAAAACACAAAAAAACAGAGATGAACTTCACGAGTGTATACATTTTCCATGAAGAACCTTTTCATAATAATGTCAGTTTTTGGTGCAGTGGTGGCTGAGGGATCGAAGGTCACCGGCATTCATTCAATGTTGATTTTGGCCATGCCACTTGCATGCAATGATCTCTCCAGATTCTCTGTACCCTTTGATATTATGGACCATAGATGATGAAATCACTAAATTACCCATATTTATGCTTTGCGATTGACTGGCGAAGACTCCAGGAAGTACCTCGCCTCACGGTCAGGCAGCTGGGAAAGGCTCAAGGGACCCTAATGAGGATAAGCACTACATAAATTGGATGGAAGGATGTAAAATCTAAATTGTGATTTGCACTATGTAAAATACACGGATGGATGTAAATTCCAAATTGTTAAATCAGTGATCTGAATCACTAATATCACCATTATGGTGAACTACCACTCATTTTTGATACCGTTTAATACACTTAAGTATGCATGCGCCCATCTTGACCGGAAAATTCGACTCTGCTTCTGGATCCAATTTTAACGATGCAAAAAGGCAGATTCATATTTTGGGTTTTATTTGTACAATAAAACATACATTAACAAACAAGCAAAAGTCAGAGGTGGAACCACAAAAATAAAGAGTGACTTCAAAATTGAATTGAATCGAATACAACTTTGTCAAATGTGCTGTATGTTACACACACAGCACAGATGTGTTGATGTGTTAAAGCACTGTGACTAAAAATGAGCAATTTGACCAAAAAAGTGACATTGTTAGCCAGAAATTAAAACTAGTTCAAGAAAAAGGAGCCTGTATTCTATGTAAAGTAGTAGGGCTTCTTGACATTGACGCCGTATTCTGAAAGAGCGGGGGCCAGGTCCTCCATTGTCAGAGTGTACTTCTTATCCTAGAAATAAGCAGGACAAAACAGAACAACAATTTATCATGAAGTGAACGATGGCATTAGCACATATGCCAATTTTTAATGGGCATGGGAGGACATTAAGAAATGGAAGGAGACCTTCGCCTTGCTCCTTGAGCTTCCCGACGCAGTCCCCTTCATTTTACAATACTGCAGAGCGTCATTGGCGATGTCTGAAATGAACTTCTGCGAGGCAAGCGAGATCAAACGGATTCTAAAAAACAAAAAAAAGAAGAAGAAATAATACAATTTATAAAATTTCACTATGCTTTCAACTGTCCCACAGTGAATTTTTAACCATTCCCAGAACCAAAAACGCATACATTCTTGGATCAGATGCTTCAAAGCCTGCCCGGTTGAGGTAGTAGCCTGTCACTGCATCGGGAATCTGGCAAAACAAAACAAAACAAAAAAGGTCAGTGCTGAATCCACACTTGAATGGCCCAAACATCTGAATCCCAATTTGGATCAGCAGAAAACTACATGCAGTTGTAATGTCCACCTCATGACAGTTGTCATTAAGATGAATGCTTTATTGACCACAACGAAAGAACATTAAAAATAAAAAAAAAAAGGGCTACATTCCTGGAGCCATAACAAGACATGGATTTATTGTCAAAGGCATACAGAAATTCACAACGCAGTATGTCAAGAAGATTAGATGACTTAAAACTAACTTAACTGCTGCTTCAAAATTTTCAGAAGCCTTTCATGCTCAGAAGATTTGTGAATTTGGTTTTCCCCAGGTACTCTGGCTTCCTCCCACACTCCAAAACCTTGCACATTAGGTTCATTTAAGACTCTTTTGTCCATAGTTATGAATGGCCATTTGTCGACATAATTGACCCTGCAATTGACTACCGACAAGTCCAGCACCTCTCGCCCGGTCACCTGGGATATCCGCAAGTTCACCCACATGGACAAATGCTATAAAAACTAGATTAATTTCTCAACAGGGCTTTTGTTTTAAAACCTGAACAAATCGGAGGGCAACCATCTTTACTCAATGGATTGTGTTTGATTTTCGAGAATGAAGAATTGGAAATGAGCTTGATTGAAGACAGAAATCAAATCAGCACTTAAATTACATGGAGTATTTTACTTTTATAGCCTTGTGTTGCTATTGTACGTGCAGTACAAACTAAGTAGCCAGAAAGCAAGACTTGCCGTGGGAGTGTACTCTTCCAGTTGCATGACGAAGTCAGCCAGTGGGGTTGTAGAGACGGTAGACTTTACATCTCCATTGGTGATGCCTCCCGGAACATAAACTCCATTGGGCACAGACGAGTCCGATGATGATGTCACGGTAGGGACAGGGGCCGACGCTGTTTTATTAACAGAGATGCAAAAGAATAATTCTAATCCACTGCATTCTGAAAGTGCAAATAATTGTTTTTTTTTCTGTAAAAGCTAGCCCTGGCCACCAGCTGATAGCCATTCGATTTGACAATGTGCAGCAACATGATGGAAGACTCCTGCATTTATAAAATGAGAGAAAATACATACTATTGAATAAAACGTGTAATTTAGTCTCTGAAAAACCTGATATTTGTATATTTATAGGTTGCGAAGCAAAGACAAGTCAGTGTTCTCAAATTTCCGTAGCATTTGATCAATATGAACTACCATTGCTGGTAACCACGGGGTTGCTGCCGACGTTGCTGGTCGCGTTCTCATTCACGATACAGTTGCTTGAAGTTAAAGACGTCGTGACGTTAGACGAAGCTCCGGTGGTGACAGACTGGTTCGCGCTATCAACATTCATGGCGATGCTGTTCACCTTTTCGCAGTTGTGGGAAACAACTTGTCGGCTAGCTAACGCTAAAACTCGGCTATTTTCTTGACGAGCAATTAAAATAAAAAAAAACGCCCCAAATGCCCACAAGTCTAGCCCCGTATCAATAAAGAGACACGTGTGGCTTAATAAATTCCTCCGCACGCTATTTTGGGAATGTATAAAAACAAACGAAATGCGGAGTCACGAGCTAAGTAGCATCACAGCGGATGTTTGTAGCTAACCAGACTTGAGCGCTCACGCTGTTGAACAAACGGCGTCATGTGACCTTGTCGTAATGTGACGAAGTGAGCCGAAAATACCCGAGTGCGCCATTTCGACGTCTGGGGTTTTATGAGCAGTTGGTGACTGTCGTCCCGAGCGCTTTTCAATCGGTATATACACGGTAATGTTTTTTTTTTTTACTTTATTCACAGTTACTTGATGTGATTCCCCAAATTATTTATTATGTAATAGCATAGTGTATTCTACCTACAGATAGCAAGTATATTTATAAATATATATTTGAAGTTAGGGCGGCCCGGTAGTCCAGTGGTTAGCACGTCGACTTCACAGTGCAGAGGTACCGGGTTCAATTCCAGCTCCGGCCTCCCTGTGTGGAGTTTGCATGTTCTCCCCGGGCCTGCGTGGGTTTTCTCCGGGTGCTCCGGTTTCCTCCCACATTCCAAAAACATGCATGGCAGGCGGATTGAACGCTCTAAATTGTCCCTAGGTGTGAGCGTGAGTGTGCATGGTTGTTTGTCTCTGTGTGCCCTGTGATTGGCTGGCAACCGGTTCAGGGTGTCCCCCGCCTACTGCCCGAAGACAGCTGGAATAGGTTCCTGCACCCCCCGCGACCCTAGTGAGGATAAAGCGGTTCGGAAGATGAATGAATGAATGAATATTTGAAGTTTTATATTTACCGTTCATTTGTCTTGACCAATCGTGTAGTTTAAGCATAAAGCACGAGGTTAATCAACCTGACAATAGTACAAATTTTCTTGTGTTGTCTCTCGTAATATAATAAAGGAGACGAGGCGTGTTTGATAGAACTTGATGACTCTTTACTGCTGTACAAGCTTGCACTCTTCACTCATAACTACTGTGGCATGCTGGGTAATGAAGTTCTTATGTTATTCTACCCATAACATCACATTTCTGACAGGACAAGCGGTGTCGAAAATGGAGGGATTTATAAATATTGTAAAATGTGACAACATCCCAAGCAAACCTCACAATTCTCAGGATTCCCAAAATGCAACAGATTGACTTTTTCTGTGGTTATTCAGGAACACAACGCAAATCCCTAAAGTAACGCCGAGACTCGAGGAAGAAACCGACTTGACAGGCACAGAGTGCGGAAACTTTGGCGACGTCAACATGAGTCCACTTGTCCGGGTCATCGTGGTGGGTGCAGGTTGTCGAGGGGAGATCTACTCCCGCTATTCCATCATCCACCCTGATCGTGTGAAGGTACGCCAAGTGACAAACCTTTTTTATTTATTTATTTTTTTTAATCGAGAGCTGCGTCTGCGGTAACGAATGTCAAAGTGTCCAGTGTCATACAAACGTCTGAAATAACAAATGTGCTTTGATATTTTATTATTTATTATTCATGATATTCATCTCTCTGAAGAAATGAAGATCGTGTTCACGATTTCCGACCAGAAAAATGTCAAAAGTTATTTAACGAGGTAGAAAAGTGATGAATCTCAATATGCAACTGTTCATTTCTGTAACTCTGCAACATTCCTTGGAAATCCCAATGTCTCCTCACTGGTGAGTTATTTTTAAATCAACTCAACTGAACTCAACTAACTGGATTTATAGAGCACTTTCAAACAGCCATTGCTGCACACAAAGTGCTGTACATGGAGCAACTAACATATACAATAGTAAAGCAACAAATCAGTAACAAAGACTGTAGAGAGCACCAAACAGTATAACTAAGATCATAATTTGGGTCATGCTGAGTCAAATGCCAAAGAATACAAGTGAGTTTTGAGGCGGGTTTTAAAGATTGGCAGCGAGGAGGCTTCATCAGCTATCATCTGCCAACGGGCAAGAAAAAAAAAATCTATTGTGTCGGCTTTTGTGAAACTGTTTATTGCCTCCAATTTCATGACATCAGAGAGATCAATAAGATAACAAGCCGTGCCGGAGCCTGCAGTAAAAGTTGAGCAGTATCACGACATTATAACAGGTTGTCGGCGTAGCTGATCCCAGGAAGTTTGCCCGCACAAAGTTCCAACAACTGTACAACATTGCAGAGGAGAACCTGTATGAAGGTGAGCATAAAACACCTTGAAATTTTGACAGTGATGTGCCTCATTCCATTTTCAATGCTGCCTTTCCTAGACTGGCGCATTTTAGCCGAAAGAGAGAAGTGTGCCGATGCCGTTTTAATTTGCACTCCAGACGTCCTTCATAAGGTCAATATTTAATACTAATAGCATCTGTATTGCTTTGTCTTCCCACACCTTTGTTGTTGGCCTGTATCTATTTGGTCTATTTGTGTGTCCCAGGAGCCCGCAGTGGCGTTTGCTAAGAAGGGCTACCATGTTCTTTTGGAGAAACCAATGGCCGTGAGTGACAGCATGGCTAGTAAAAAAATAACATGTCACATGTATGACAAATGGATGTCTGCCATTGCCTCGAACTGTCCGTTTTTGTAGCGCATCACAAAACTCAATTTAAGTCTGATTTGTTTCAATTTGAATTACTCTTCCAATATCAATGTATTGAAGCTCATAGATAAGAACCCCAAAACAACTCAATCATGTAGCAGAGTAATTCCTTATGGAAGATGGCAACATGCCCGTCTGAGCTTTGACGTCGCCGTAGACCACCGGTATCAAACTCAAGGGCCACGGCCAGATCTGGTCTGCCACATCACTTGACGTCTCCCGTGAAAGCAAATCAAGCACGTAAACTTCCATGATGCTTGCGTCGTTGAATGTGTCTGACATTCGACTTTCACATTTGTTTGAACCTTGTAATGGGCATATGAGAGGATTGACATGAATAGAGTTGACGGAGAAAAATAGTAGCAGCCATGCATGCATGCCCTTTAGATCTTGTTCGTGAAACGCAGAAGGTGGGTGCGTCAGAAAAATTTGCCGTCCTGTCATTCGTCACTTGCCATTGTTCCTAAATTCTTCTTTTCGACATTTGAAAACAAATAACAGAGTCTCTCAATGAATGAGCCCTAAAATGCCCAGGCAGTCAGTGGGGTGACGTCAGAATAGTAGTTATGTGCACTCTCTCTAACGTGTTACAGCTAAAAGCTAAGTGGCAGCATTTTGGACCAATGGAGGTGTTTGAGGGTGGACTGGCTGACTCCAAAGTTGAGTACATTGAAGGAATCCAGCCAGGATGTAAGGAAGGAAGTCATGGATTTACAGTTGTGGAAGAAAAGTCTTCATAGTTCGCCATGTACCCAAGGTTAAAAAATGGACTTAGCGACTCCACCAATTTGACAAATCCAGTTTAAAATCACTGTCCGATTTAAAGCCTAAGTTTGAGACCTTTGGGGTCCAATGGTTGGGCATTGACATGGGCCAGTGGGAGCAAACACCATCACATTGGTTTGCTTTTCATGAAAGTCTTAAAATGTTCAAGGAAGCAGTTCCAAGGAAAAGATAAGATAAGAAAACCTTTATTTGTCCCACACTGGGGAAAGGTGCCTTCCTTCGTGGCACGTAAACATCCGACTCTCATCAGCAACTCAGAAATAACACGTTCAGATAGCCTGTACACATTACCAGTTGAATTACTGCTGTATATGAAATATAAATTGTACATTAGGAAGAAAAACAATGTAGTCCGGTGGACCCGCTGCCCCCTATTGCGCAATCGCGACTACGGTACTTTCATCCTGCTGCACCTTGCTGAAATGAAAACACATTCCTCTTCACCTCTCTGTGACTTCAGACGACGGCTAAAGACTGCATAGAGATTGTGGCGGCGTGCTCGAAGACCGGCGTGATGCTGTGCGTGGGTCATGTTCTACGATACGATCCCTACATCTGTAAGATAAAGGTGATTTGAATTTTGCAACTTCCCTGTCTTAAAAGCTTTCCCAACTGCATCTGGGTTTTGTTGTCGCCTTGAAGGTAGATCCTAATATCCCCCAAATACTGTACCTTTATGTCCTTCAAAAATGCCAATGAAATTTTGTTTTACCAGGAGTTGATTGACAGCGGTGTCATTGGTGATGTGATCCACATCCAGCACTTAGAGCCAGTAAGCAGGAATAAAGTTACACTTCGCCAAAATCTGTGATGATATATTTTTGTACACACATTCACACGCGCAAACACAAGATCCGCCTCTTTCTTCAGGTTGGCTTTTTTCATTTTGCTCACTCCTACGTTCGGGGAAACTGGAGGAATGAAGCGGAGAGCTCGTTCTCTCTTCTGGCCAAATCGTGCCACGACATTGACCTGATCCTTCACTGGGCAGGAACACGCAGGTAAAACTTTGAGACCGAAATCCGTTTGCCAGCGTCTGTAGCCCGCGACAGAAAGTCTCCAGTTTCAGTCTAGCAACGAGTGCCACAAGGCTCCGTACTTGGCACCCCGCCCGTTCAGAATTCTCTTGTCAGATTATCAGTACTTATCTTTTTATTCCGATACTGACGACACCCAGTTCTATGTCAGCACTTCAACTAATTCACACCAAGCAATTCAGTATCGCTCATGTTACGGTTTGGACACAAAGACATTTGTTTGCCACCCAAAAAGGAAGGCATGACATCGCGGCTTGTTCTTGCAGGTGTTTGAAAGTGACGTCGTTTGGTTTTGTCAGCCACTTCAGTCCAGAGAACAAGGTATTCTTGTACCTTTTTTTTAATGTGTAGCACTTGTTTTGAGGAGCTTCAACTCAAGGAATGTGTGGATGCTATTTGATCATTATTTCTGGACTGTACGCGTGAGACATGTCGCATTAGCCAGCAGGAGCTGGTGATCGCTGCCTGGACTGTTCTGTCGAGGACACTTGTCCTTACTCCGCAAGCAAAATCTACCTGGACAGGGTGAAACAGGTGATCATTGTAGCAAATGTTGTGGATTTTGCATGCTTGATGGTGCTTTATTCTTTGTTGGGGGTTTTTTTTCCCCCCCTTAGGTCCCCGTTGGCTGGCCGCTGTCCGCCTTATGCCCTGACACTTTGCCAGACATCGAGACTGTATCTGAGGCTCTGAGGACTGGACCATATGGCCGATGCGTCTATGAGTGTGACAACGACGTCTGCAGTAACCAGGTTAAAAAACCTTGAATTTGAAATGCTGATATTCAAAACTTGAAAATACCTTGAGAGATGAGTCGTCGTTGACAATTCAAAGACATTTTCTACTTTAACTAGAGGGCAAAAACTGGATATGAGCCCTTTATGGTGCCAGTGGTCTCAACTCAATTCACTTCATTTTTGCCGAAAAACATTGTAGAAAAGGCTCAACCCATTCCTTTAAATATCGCGAGACATTCGTGTTGACGCTTGTAAGTATCGCGTTATTTTCAGCACCTGCCAGTTCCGGGTTTGCATCCTGACCAAAGTCATTCCGTTCCTACCGATTTCAGCCTTAATCCTTTGAATCCCTTTGTGCCGTTTACCTCATCGGCGATTCCCTAAGCCCTCGAGTACATGAACAAAAACTCGACCGCCCTATTCAACTCGACCGCCCTATTCAAATCGACCCCCCTATTCAAATCGACCCTCCTTATTCAATCAAACTTCTACTCGATCCCTCTTCATCCTTCATCTTCCCTCTTCAGCCCTCCTAAGCGTCCCTCCTCATCCCTCCTCAACCAACATCCCCTATTGTTTGTATTTCTCCGTATTCATTTAACACCCCCCAGTAAAGAATATTGAAACCCCCCCTGGAATTCCCGTCTCTTCTTGCCTGTGCTCTGACCGGCACACCATCTAGTCTATAGTTATCTCCTTAAACGAATCAGTCCTAACACCTCCCCAACAAACATCACAGTTCAAAAAATGAAAAATCCAATTTGATCATGATGGAAAATGGGTCATGAAGTGCACCCATATATTGCTTTATAGACACGAGGCAAGTCCCCCCCAGGGGTCAATTGCATCCTGTGTTCAAATCCCCACCGGCCCGCAGCCTCTGGCATAAAATAATTTTTACAAAAGGCAAATGAAAAAAACAGAAAACGCTCCTTTCTCTGATCATCCATTTTGTGTTCGTTGAACACAAGTCGGAAAACAAACTAGGAGCATAATTTGTTTCCCTCAGGCTTTTTTCCCTTGACATGGAAGATCTTCTTCTGCTGCTGCTACTTCTTTTTCCACATCGCTGCAGCAGCCGACAAAGAGAAAAACGTTCACCTGTAGAGTTGTACTGTATTTTCGGTTCATCTGGAAATGTCACCCAAAAGACAAGTACTGTATCCCTTAAATTTTTGTGAGTCTGTTCTCCTATCATGCTGTGAGAGGAACGTTCAAGTACGGGACAGCCGTTGAAAATCAAAAGGCTTCTTCTTGCCCTGATGATTATTGTCATTTTGTTGTTGTTTCTCTTGCAGATTGTTAACATGGAATTTGAAGGTGGCCTGACCGCAGCCTTTTCTATGGTGGCTTTCACCGAAGATATCTGCAAACGAAAAACAACTATCTACGGCAGCAAGGTACAAAGAAGAAACTCAATTGTGACCGACATCCAATCTGATGCGTATCACTTAAAATTAGGGGTGGGACTCACATCTTCAAGGTTCTCCTTGCGGCTCCGTGCTCTGGAGGATGCCTCAAAAAGATTTTGTACGTCTGTGAAAGGGTCGTTTGGCCACGTCCTGCAAAAACTGCGTCTAGACTGTCGCCACTTTCAAAACCGGAAAAGATCGAGTCGCGGTTGATCAGCGTGGGGGATTTTGCGCAGAGGGCCCATTGCCTTGAAATGCTTTCTGATGGCAGTTGAAAAGTTGAGCAAGGCTTCCATTACATGTATTTATTTTTTTTAAACACAATTTGCCTTTCCGTCGCTTGCTCTATTTTGTCAGGAATTCAGTGAGCTCTGATGTATCCATCAGTATAACGCGTGTACCGGCAACGGGTGCACTGAAAAGCATTCGGCATTGCTTGAAACGCAAACGTCGATAAAATGAGTGGATTCATTCATTTGCAATTAATGTATTCATCATAATGAAATTAAAGTTAGTATAAGAGTCCCATCCCAAATTAAAATGCATTCAACATCAAAATGACAATTCAACCCCAACTTTTCAGGGCGAGTTGTCATTTAAAAACGACGAGATCCGCGTGTTCGACTTTCTAACCCAGAAAGCCACCAATTATGTGGTGAGCGTGGATTGCCCCAAGAACTTTGACCTGTCTGGACACCGTCGAGCTGATTACTGTTTGATCGACTCGTTCATTTCTGCTGTGGCTGTGAGTCTTCTTTGATTCTCCCGAGTGTAATTTACAGACTTTTTTTTGTCACGGCAGAACCGACTTTCAAGCTCAAACAACTCACGCAAAAATGGAGGTTTTGTCTTTGTGCCAACAGAACAATGACCCGTCACTCATCGCCTCTGGTCCCGAGGAGACACTGCGGAGCCACTTGCTGGTGTTTGAGGCGGAGCGATCACGACGAGAAAGCAGGGTGGTTCACTTTGACCACTCCGGATGATTTTGGGGGAAGAGAAATGATTCACTTCAGAAATACCCAAGAATCATGTTTGCGGTGGGGCACACTTGTCATACTTTGGAGCGGAGTATTTAATCTTATTCAGTTATGAATGCTGAATGTGTTCAAATGTCACCTGGCTGTGACATGCAGCCTCATAGTAACACGATTAAAGCAATACTTGAAGTACGACTATCAGATTGTACATGTACATACACACTAATGGCTTTTTGTTGCCACGCGTGCCTGTTTTTCATCATGTTCCTAAGAACTGTAAGCCTGTAAACGGAAAGAAATCGTGTGCGCCCTCTCAGGTCAAATTCTCAAACAGCTTCAGAGGAACGCTTCTCATTTTGTGGTCTTGTGAAATCCATTTGAGATCCAGTGCTGCCGAGCACTGGATAGCTTTAAAGAAAAACCTTGAAGTCAACTCATTTGATACTATTGTTAGACCCCCGCAGTACCCAAGTTGCTCCATTCAAGGTGTTTTCTCTTTTCGTTTAGACCAGTGTTCTTAACCTTTTTAGGAGTACGAACCCTACCAGTTAATACTGTATTCACATTCACCGAACCCTTCATGAATGAAAAATAAATATTTATATTTTACAAATTCAAGATGTTTTAAAAAAAAAAGCATTTATTAAAACAGAAAAAAGTAAATATTATTTCAGAATATTTTTTTTTAATTGTACGACGTACTATCACGAGTCACATGTTGACTACTAAGCGAATTAAAAATTTCCCGCGGCACTGATTGGACAAGCAAATGTCATGTGATCACTGCAGCCAGTCATGGCCAAGCGGGCGTGTCCTAACTAACATGTTGAGTCGCGTGTGTCTCACCCTGCACGGCAGAGGCTCCGTCGAATCCGAGACCCGACTCACCGAACCCCTGGGGTTCGATCGAACCCAGGTTAAGAAACACTGGTTTAGACTAATGTTCACCCTCCAAATCATTTAGAATGGCTTGACAAAAAAAAAAAAAAAAACTGAAAATTATCCCGTTGCTCATTTCCTTTAACTCTCAGGTCTTGTATCTTGCGCCTGCCCTGTAAATGCATGTCTACATCTGAACTAAAACGGATAAATTGGGTTCTAGAAGAGCTACCCATGTCCATGTATTCATCACCATCGACTGTTTTTCTTCCGTTCCATTGCCTACCACTCTCCTTGAAATTGAGACTGGAAGTGCTCGTCACACAACGAAAATGTGTTTATCGCAGATTGACGGTTTCATTTGAAAGTCCAGAGACTCTTTTTTTCGCAGTTTTGTGCTTTTGACGGGCCATCGCCAGGAGCGCAATTTGGGAGGAGCAGTTCATCTGTGGGCCCGTTCCGTGTAAAACACTGCATCGGATCCATATCGAAAGTGAACATGTGCGTGAAAGCTGCAGTTGTCCCCATGGAAACATCTGCACATCAGGACCAGCCTTGTGATTGGCCATCTTCCAAGTCTGACTGGCTAATGCAGAGCAGCTCACTGTTAGTGCATGTTCTATGCACAACACAGACCCCTGGTCCTCGTGTCTTGTTTCTCTCCGACTCTGAAGACAAAACCCTGATTTTAGTGATACCTCGAATGGAACGCAATTACAAATCACAGAAGCTTTCCTTTCCTGTTGTCTCCACGTAACTCACCCACTTATGGGCTGCTGTGGGAACCCATCCTCTCATTTGCTCCCTTGCTTGCCGAACGACTGCCTTTCCGGGGTTTGTCCTCACTGCATATCACATCATACACTTTGGTTTAATCTTTTCACATGAAAACGATGAACACATTTTTGATATGCATTTTAGATAACTGTACCGGAGCACCTAAAAGAAGTGAAAAGTACAAGAAAGGAAAAGACTTGCATGTGTAACGGCCTCCACTCTTCTAGGGAGACTGTAGGAAATGTTTGTCTTTGGGTTACGGCCTCATTCCAAAATAAACACGCAGGTACCACGTAACGATAACATGAAGGAAATGTGTCGCCTTTGCGCAATTGTTTCTTGATTCACCTTTTACAGCCTCAAGTCTTCATGAATATGATGTGTGTACTTTTGACAAGGATTCCGGTCATTTTCATGTCAAGTCTTTAGCCATTATGATGCTTTCCGCTAGGGCCGGGCAATATGGCCTTAAAATAAAATGTCAAGATTTTTCAAAAACTCCACAATCGATTTCTGATTTTAGTCATTTTCTCTCATTTCACTTCAATGAAAAGCAAATACCTGAACTCAAGTTTTGCTCTTTTTTCTGGGATTATAAATACACTGCCACAGGAATTATGCAAATACAATACCGTTCATCAGTTTTTACTCTGGGGGGGGGGGGGGGGACAAAAATGTCCTTTTTATCGAAACATATTTGTAAGCTAATTTAACATGAATGAAGTAATCTGCCAAACTGCACGGGTTGGGTCAGCTGGTGCAAAAATTTAACCCCTTGCCTGTTCCAACTCGCTCGGATTCTTTTCTCATGTAACGTCTTAACAGGTGAGGCAAGGTAACCTTTACAAAATATTTGAAACTTGGTGGCACATACCTCGCGGTCAAAAGCTTCCAACATGTTAATCAATCACTGCTTTTGCAATGTATGACGGCCGCAATGTCTTTGGTAATGTTCAACTTGATGACTCCCATGATTGCCTTCCACCAGGCTCGATTTTATTTAAACTGAAAATGGCCAACTGATTCAGCCGTCACGTTACTTCGCATTATGCTCACTGGCTGCTTTTCTCTCCTGAGGGGTCGGAAAAGTTGTTCGACACAGCGATCTATTCGCTACATTGGCAAGATTGACTCCTATTGTAAGCTCCTCTCTGTTTGCTGCCATGCGCTCGTGGAAGCAATGCACGTCAGTGTACGACGGAAGCCAGTAAAAAAAACAAAATCCTGACGAATAAATTTGAAGGAATTAATACGTGATTCATCACCCAGCTCTCCATTCAAGTTACCATATTTGTATATGGTCACGTCATACTGAGTGGCCAGGCCATTTCCAACATCACAATAAGTTCCATTTATGTTTTTTTGGTTCGTGGTTTCAATTCTTGCGTTCGAGGCGCAATTTAAATTCTAATTATACTACTTTTTGGTGTTTTCCATTCTGAAAGTTTCACTGTCGTTGCTTCTCAACGATTACATTGATGTGGTCTTTTTGAGTGTCACGTCCGGTAGTGATTTAATGAAGTCATGAATAAGACCTACTCGGGTGGCGGGGTTGAGGCTGTGGTGGAAAGGTTGACTGCAGGCGTGTTCCCCTTCCCTCGAAATTGATCCGCTATGGAACCAAAGCCATCGCTAGCGAGGTCCTGATGGTGAGAAAAACACAGTCATGTTGAGCACCGTTGGAGTCGACTGGCTTAAAGTAACAAGAAATGGAAAGCCGAAAGTTTGTGAAAAGCGGTCACGTCGAATGACAAGTGCACATACACACTGTGTTAAGCTCTCCTGGAAGAGAATGATGGACTGCAGATTTAGGAGACCGTTGACTTTTTCCTCCACCAGCTTCAAGCAGGCCGTCATGTGCTCATCCAGGGCTCTGTCACAAGAGCTCAACGTGCTGGACATGTCCATACTTTGATAGCTGACGTCAAGTAACGTTTGGACGCCTGGAAAACAACAACATGGGTACAATTAACTGATGGATCATGTACTTGGAAGATGTACAAAGAAACAGGTGGCAAAGGAAAGCATTGTTGCATACATTTCTCCAGTTATCTGTCCATCCATTTTCTATGCTACTTATGCCCACGAGGGTAACGGGTGAGGTGGACTTTTAATTTTGTATTTGGTGCCTTGAGATAGAATTGCCTTGATTTTCCTAGTGTTTCACAATACTAGAAATCACTTGGCCGTTTTTTGTCATGGGATGCAAGGGGGAAAAAAAGAAGCAAAATGCACTTCAGACCCCCACCACTAGATGGCAGCTGCAAACTTTTATAACACCTGACCATCAATTCACATTGGTTTCCTTTCGCTGGAAGGACAATACCTGTTGGTGGTGGTAATGCAGCATTAAGCTTGTCAGGCGTACACGGGAAGAGTTGTTACGCTTGTATTATTTTTGATGCTCGGTTGTATTTTTGTTAATTTTATGTTAAACGTTCTGTAAAGTGCTTTGTTGCAGCTGCAGCGGTTGTAAAAGCGCCATATACATAAAGATATTTTGTTATTATACAGCGTACAACACACCACTGGATTTTCAGCTGCTCTGCTGTACCTTTTTTAAGACTGTTGACAATATTTCCCAGGAAGTCAATTCGCTTTTCGTAGCCGCTTAGCTGCTCCTCAGTAGTCTCTTGCTTGGTGGTAATGGCCGCCTGGAGAGCATGGCGGTCCTGACCCTGCTGTTTCTGCTCAGCAACAAAGAGCTCGCTCTCCTTGTAAAGCTTTGGGTGGGGACAAAGCAAGCGGCACATGAAGTCCAATGACAACCGAACTGGACTTTTCCAATGACCTAGTTTGGAATATGAGCAGCACGAAACCTGAGCGATCTGCTGTTTCATGTCCTCCACTTCCCAGTGCTGATAGTTGACAAAGCTCAGTAACGAATAGTTCTCCTCCTCCACTGATGAAAAAGAAAACAGCAAATTTCAAGGAAAATCACTCCCGTGATTCTTGACCATTGCTGAATTTTGACCCTACTTCCTAAGAAGTTTTCCACCAGTGTGTCAAGGTCATTCTCTCCCGTCTCAATTAGGATTTTCCTGATGGTATCTTCCAGATGGGCCAACTTCTGTAGCTGATCCAGAAGATCCGCTGTGGACAATATTAAGAGGATTCAATTTTTTTGGTGAATGTTAATTCACGGGACTTGTTTTATTTTGCTAGAAATAAAGAAGCGTGTCCAAATCTGGTCCCCGAGGGCCCCTGTCCCGCATGTTTTTGATTTCTGCCTCCTCCAACACACCTGATTCATTGATCAGGAATGTTATCAGGCTTGCTTATGAGCTGATAATTTGAATCAAGTGTGTCGGAGGAGGGAGAGCTGTGAAACAGGCAGGACAACATCCCTCGAGGACTGGAGCTGGACATGTCTGCGTTTGACAAACATGTGCATGTTTATTCTAAGCTATCGATCCATCCATCCTTCTCATCGAGTAAAGGTTCACCTTTCTCGCGGTCGGAGCCTTCGTCGCCGGCATTCTTGACGTTGACCATCGCCTCAAGGTTGCAGTGCGTGGCGATTTCATGCTCCAGGTTGGTTGTCGTTTGAGTGTACTGAGCTTCGAACTGAGCCTTTTGCTCCTTCAGCTTCTTCTGCTTGATCTGGATTGCAACGCTAAATGTCGAACACAGTACAGTGAGTGAACAGTTCAACATTTGCACATCAAAGGATAAAAATTCAAGATTTCTTTTCCAGCCATTCGTTGGGTCGCAGATGAGCGAGCTTTTCTCAACTGGCTTCAGGTGATAGGACGTGTACACCTTGTCCCGGTGGCCAGTGTAGACTCGAGGTGTTTGCAAATTGGTTACGAGAACACCAAGTGCAGGTTTTCAATCAAAGTATATGTAGTTCCTACATATGTCCACTGGAGGGCGCACCGACACAGCATTTTATTCATATGAAAATGAACTTATGCTGTCCCAAAGTATTTGAGGACAGTGAATTTTACCGAGTGCCTGTCAACAGCATGAGTTCAAAAGAGGTTGGACTGGTGGAACCCTTTTATGTTTTGTCCATTCCCTGCAATAACTGCACTCCTCTTTCTGAATAATTCCCAGTTTCGTTTGTATGGGGTGATGAGTCAGTTAAGGACGTAAAGAGTTTCAGATGGATGTGTACATTTATGTCACTTTGAAATGATTTCAGTCTCATAACAAATTTTTTGATAAAAAGCAACCTGTTTTTGGAAAGTGGGAGGGAGAAAATCCACATAAGACCAGAGAGAGCATGCCAACTCTACACACTCTTTTCTCCAAGGTAGTGATGGGCAACTGAAGCTTCATGAAGCACTTGTGGTAGTTTTTGACTCCTCTAGATGGCACTCATGGTTTAAAGATGCAGTGAGAATTTTAATACATTTCCATTGCACTAACCTTTTTACCAAGAGCACCATCTGGAGGAGTCAAAAAAAATATCACAAGTGCTTCATGAAGCTTCGTTTTCCCATCACTACTGCAGGGACTCCTGCTTCCTCCCACATTCAGCAAACACACATTTTAGGTACCGGTAAGTTGGAGACTCTAAAATTGTCTAAACTGTTGATTTGTGAACGTTTGATTGTCTACATGTGAATTGTGTTGACTGGTGACCAGTCCATGGTGTACCTCACCACTCGACCAAACTCAGTTGGGATTGGCTCGAGGGACACATATACATGTAGACACATGTAGGGGTGGAAACATGGGTGGACACACATAGTACATAAACTGAGTGATCACATTTACGAGTCAAGAATAGTTCCTTCACTTACGATTGGAAGAAGACAAATTCTGAGCAACTTACATTCACTCACATAATGGCTCAAGCGGTTCAAAATGGCTAAAGGCAAAACAAATGGAATGAGATGTAAAGGAGGATTCACCTGGCGTTGTTGGCTTTCGTACACATAGCGCTCAAGTCCGAAATTTCCTTGCGGATGGCTTGCAACTCCTGTAGAAGGCAACATGGGCAACATCAAACACACATTCCTGCTGTTGCAAGCTCGAGCAGTGGAGGTGCAAGTGCAGTGCAAAATGTATTTCTCAGAAACATTTCAGCAGGAGCATTCACGGGGCTGACCTTTTTCAGTTGAAGCTGTATTTGCAGGAATTCGTTCTTTTCCATCTCCAGCATATCTAGTTCCTTCTTTAACTGCCCGTTCCTAATCATCAGCTCATTGAAGCATATGTGACCCTTTAAAAGAATAAAATATAATCAGGACTACTTTTAGCTTTGAATGATGGATGTGAGGGATGAAGCACGAACCTTGTACAGTTTGTCCTCTTTCGACAAGATATCTTTTATGGAATTGTCTTCACATTTCGTATTATGCGGCGCGGTCCCCCCTCTCTGTGCGACCAACTTCCTCTCCCATTCCAAAATCTGGGAAACAAGCAAAAGATGGGTTGGCATGACACTGCGCACGACACTGTTTTAGCACGACCATTCTAACCTCCTTTTTAAAAGACACCAGTTTGGTTTTGTTTGCTAGTATCTCCTCCTCTATCCTCTCCTCGCTGGACAAAAGGGTATCGAGATCTTGCACAGCGTTGACTTCTTTCTTTTGGTTAGAACTACTCTGAGCGATGGTGAGGATGTGTAAAAGTTCGTCATGTTCAGTCTGGAGCCTCTGGATCTCTCTGCTGCTCAGACAAGGATAAAAGCAAATACACTCGCACTTCAAGCCAACAGAGCAATGAGAATTTATGTTTCGGTATGGCATGAACATGAATAAGGAATTACGGATTGATTAAAAAAAAAAAATTACAAAAAAAGTAACCCACTTGCCTGTCTTTCAGAAGGAGGCTTTGAATTTTGTCATCGTATGCCTGTTTGTCCTTTACAGCTTGACGAAATTGTAGCTTTAATTTGTGCAGGTCATTTTCAGCTGCAATTAAAAACAAGAATGCAATTTCATCCTGTCCCCTTCGCATGAGACAGAGAGGGCAAAAACGTCCTGCACTACAGATACCATTTACAATAACGTACCTGATAGTTCTGTATTTTCAGGACCCAAAACATGTTTGCAATATGTAAAGTAAAAGTCAACAGTCAAGCCATCAAGCCTATTTTCTGAGGATGTAGGATGACTTTAAACAATCATGCATTGTTGTTGTTGGTCCAGTGTCACAGCAGAGGTTTGTTTTTGATCTGGCAGCTTGTTTCAAACCGATAAGAACCACAAACTGTGCGTGATGTCACTTACGATTTTCCTCCTGTGATCGACCTCGGGCAGACCGTTTCATGTTTCATGAGAGTGAGAGCACGCCTCCAGTCTAAGAACACAGCAGTTGGTGAGATTAAAGTCCTTTTTAAAAATGTTTTGCATGATTTAAGCTTATCTTTTGTCGGGGCAGCAAATAAAGTTGACCATATTTCAATACAATGGTGCAAAGCTAAATTAAACGTAGCAAGAATATCCAAAAAAAACAAACCCACCTTATCCCCCAAAATAGTACTTTTTAGTTCCGCAAAAGAGTATTGTGCATTTGCACTAAATTCATTCTTCTAATGTGACTACAATATGCGACTACAATAGCACATTTACATGTCATTATTTAAGTGTGACTAATTGTAGATAGAAGTTGGATCCATTCATCTATTTTGTATACCGCTTATCTTCATTAGGGTAATGAGTGAGTTTGAGCTGATGCTAGGCGACTTCGGGTGGGAGGCAGTGTACCGTCTGGATCAAAATTCACACTCACATTCACACCCACGGACAATTTAAAGTCATCAATAAACCAAACATGCATCTTTTAGGAACAGGGCAGCGGCATGCAAAATGCCTGAATTTGAACTCCCAGCCTCACAACAGTAAGGTTGTCAATACATGAGCTCTGTCATAAAAGTTTCAGAATTGATCTAAAAAAAAAAAAAGATATATTTCAAACAAACAAAAACTATCAGTTTTCCCAGTCATTGTGCACCAGACTATGGACCAGCCCATCCAAGTCGTGATTATGTGACGCTTGCTTCATTCAGTGTGTAAGAAGAGGTGAGTCGCGGCAGGCAACCCATGACAACACCCCTGCCCACAAAGCTCTAAGCTTCTGACAGTTCCTGGCCAAGAAGGCCATCACCGTGCAAGTGCAATCTCCGACTCAACCAACCTGGCTCCTTATTTTTTCCTTTTTCCCGAGATCAATGGAGTTATCCAGGGAACAACATGGGCCTGATGATGAAACAGCAGAGAATCCCAGAAGAGTCCTTCCAGGAGTTCATGAAGGCTTAGCAGAGAAGGCTTGGAAAATGTTTTGGACTACAGGGGAATTAATTCTTTGTAGGGGAATTTGTTTTGTGACAATAGTCCTGCAACGTTTTACACAGACTTTGCAAACAACTCAATCAATATACTTCCCAGTTTTCCTTAACTGTCATCATATTACTATCATATGTAGACTGTATTTATTCCTTACTATATGCCAAGATCATAATCTACTGTTTTACTTGCATTTAGATCAGATTAAAACATTTGTTTAATCGGTTCTCAATGTTATCTATCTCTCTTTCTTTATCATCAACATAGAATTTAAAGTTTAGTTTAATTTTTAAAAATTGGGGATAGAGTTGGGTAAAACCTGAGAATGCTGCTTTGTCTCCCCCTGCAGGTTAGCTGAGGTTGCTAGCTCACGTAGCATCACGTCCAACAGCCCACTGAGTACACGTCCGCCGAGTCATTGTAGTGACGTCAAGCTAACGTAAAATTAACGGGGGTCGGCTTCATTCAAAAACAAAAAAACAACAAAAACATTTCTAGTTACTAGTTAACGTTTGGGTCGGAAAGGCGGGTTGTGTTCTTGTTAGCTCAGTATACGTCGACGATAAGTGAATGTTGCTCATGACCGCGGTCGTCATGTCCAAGCTAGGTAGCTGCTCCTGTCGTGACGTCACGCGCCAGCTGTGTGCTTACTTCCGTGTTTATTACACAGCGTGAGGCACTGTGATACAGAGTACGGGGTGGATGACATCATTGTTCACTTTCTTGAATTTACTTTGCAGTAATAAAAGGATTTCCTTCTTCTTTGCTCTCTATCTGTCCATCTATCTACAGTATGTCTTTCTTTTCTGTTTTCTCTCTTCTTCCTCCTCTATCCACCTACCAACCAACCAACATTCATACCTCGTGCTATACTTTTCTGACAAAGAGGCACTCCAATTACTTGGCAAGAGACAAATTGATCATGTGAATCACTCAAAGGTGTTCTCCACAATAACAATTCGGTACCGGTCAATGCCAACAGCCCGAGAAAGGCGGGACATTATACAATACTTCGAGCAGATTGGGGGGTGCCACAACTTGCGCACTCTTCCCTAGTTTTATTTATTTTTTGACCAATCACGACAACGGATGAAAATGTCCACACGTTGAGTAAACGGGAATGTCAAACTCTTCTCAAATTCAGTAGGTAAAGACACACAAATATTCTTATCAGCTAAAATGCTCAAAGTGCCCCTTGCTGTTCTTGTAAAAATGAAATTGGGGAATTCTGCGAGAGCAGAATTAATTGCAGCGTCCATGCGTTGGTCCACCGGTCTCGCCACGTTTGGTTTGTTTGTTTACCCCCAGACTCTGCACTTGTTGTTTTTGTCACATCCGCATATCACGCCCCCAAACACACGGTGGTGCGGCTCGGAGAAACTCGGCGGGTTCGGGACAAGATGGATTCTCGGTGTTCCCTGAATTCACAAATACCGCGAGAATTCAAGTTTGCTGGTAAGGTTAACGATTCAATAACATCCACCTTGAATCATGTGTAAAACAAAGAATTATTATAGTATTACGATTACAGCTGGCATCCTGACAATTAAATACAGAATTAATGCACAGGGGACCACTATCTAAAGTACAACGATAGGATGGTGACAAGAATACCTACTAAGATTAAAGTGTAAGATTTAAAAGTGCAAAAGAACACGAATTTTAAGCACATTCTGTGCACCTGATGCTGAGTGTTAAGAGGTGAACTTAATTTTCAATTGCGCTCAAATAATATTATAAACAACAGCACACTAATAGTGGGTCTAAGAAGCTCCTTTGAATCATGAACATTTTTGTAAAACGATTTGGTGAATAATGGTGAAAGATAAGCAACACACACACACACACACACACACACACACACACACACACACACACACACACACAAACGAAAGCTTGTTTATTTGCATACAAAAATCAAAGTACCTGCACTATTCTTCCTCACTGCCTTGCTAGCGCCACGAGTGCCTTACATGTCTAGGGGATTGTATTTTTCTGACTTTAAGTACACAGTCTTTTATGAACCACACATTTGAAATAGACAATTGATTATAGAATATGCCGGATATAGAACCTGGAGGATACCGTTAAAATGGGATCCTTTTCAGAACAGGCTCCGCAGGTCTATAGTGGCAAGAAGGGTGTGTAGCGCAATGATATCACGACTGAATCACCGCAAACTTTGACCTGATGCGTGTGTAGGATTGCACCAAACTGTCCTTCGGTCAAGTCCAATGCACATACAATACGTATAACCTACATGCACGTCAAGACAGAGGTAAAGGTCAAACTGCTGTTGCCTTATCCTTACCGGAGTCGTTTCGTCCTCACAACAAAACACACACAAGTGCCTGATTTGCTCCAGGAGCTTGCCCTGTGAGTCACAAGCTGTTTTTTGAATGAGTCAACTGTCAAGAGAGCCAACACCAACCCCCCCCTCTCGCGGCCCTCCCTCGCACACGGGGGCACATGTCGCCCACGCTTTTACGTGGGCTTTAAGATCACCATGGCATCACTTCCTCCCTCTTAAATCACTTATGACACATCTTCAAACAGCCCAGAGCAGTGGAGATTTATTGGCTGGCGTGGTTAAATCCATTGACCTCAGTGCTACAGCAAGGTTTCAGGAAAAAAAAAATCTTTTGATTTATCCCTCATAATCTACAAAGTATGTTTCTCTTTTTTCTTTTCTTTCCGGAGACATGCTGTGACGAGTGGTGGCGTGTGGTGAATTTTCTGCTGAATTAATAGTCCAATAATAGTTCTTGCTCATGGTGAGTCAACAGGAAATGATGGAGCGGGAGTAAGGCAAAGGAAGAAACTGGAGTGGAGGTTGGAAGAACGAAAGGAGAAAATACAGGAAAAAGAAATAGTGACTTTGTCATGTCCTAGGATTGTGAGCTATGCAGCGGGGAGGGACACCCGCGCACATAATCACACGCACGCACACATCCAAATAAAATTCAGTCAAGTCAGTGATGTTATCGTCATTAATCTGTAGAATGGAGCAATGGTCCAGGGGTTCAAATGTCATAGCTTGTGGGTCTCCCGAAATAATTTGCAATAAATTATGTCATATCATTTAAAAAAAAAAAAAAAGTGCGTCCTTATATATGATAAATATGACAGGTGCGTCCATAAAGCAAACAAATTGAACCAATTGGTCCTGCCTACCTTAGCTTTGGGCTTCTAAAAGCCCTGATATGACTGTGACTTATCATCACATAAATCTAACATCCTGTTTAAATAACGTTTTATTATTATTATTTTTTTTTAATGAATAAGGAACAGGAATCAAGTCCTATTTTCGAGAACAAAAGTCGTACTGTACTATTTTAAGAATACATCCTCATTTTAAGAGTCTCATGGCATCTTTACCAGAGTAAAAGCAGGCAGGTGAGGTTGTGCTACGACCGGCGTAATATTCTTTCTAATACTACAAAAAATGAGATTGTATTTTTGAAATTCACTTCAATATGATAATGTTGCAACTTTATCTTGGAGAAAGCGGATTATTCTCATGTCTTTATGTTTTATCCAGATGAATTGCATCTTTTTTAATTATTTTTTTTGGTACTTCCGTTTATTTGGCCTGAGAATTATGAGAGCGGGTTCTCTGAGGGGTCCTGGACCCAAAAAGTCTGAGAACCCCTGAGACGCTCTCATGACAAATATGACACTGCAACTGACATCTCGGATAATGAAGGTGGTTACTACGAAAGACTTTTGACCGCAGTACAAGTTGTGAAAATAATCCCATGTCACATATCACATTTCGATTTATTTAAACCCCCCTTCTTAAAATGGATTTAAACCCAAAATAAATTGCAAGTATGAAATGTACAGACAATAAGAGCCCTGCAAGTTTGTGTGTGAGTGTGTGGGGGGTGAGGTGTGGTCAACAGCAGCTCCTGCATGAGCCTGCTCCTCATGTTTATGCGCTTTAGTGTTCTGCCGGCGATTAAGAAACATCCGAAAAGTGCATCAGCACACCTCTAGGCCAAAAGTCAGCCGGAATAGACTCCAGTTCACCATTTACCCATAAGTGATTTAGCGGTATATAAAATGGATAGATGAATAATTTGTCGTGGTGAACAACTTTGCTGCTTCATCCTGCATGTTATTCATCCTCTCGAAAATTAGAACTTTGCCTTTAAAGCCAGCGATCAAAGGGACCCATCAATCCTTGGCCAGTCCTCCTCCATTTTCCTCCGCGGGGTGGTGGATGATTATTTGATAACTGAGCTCTATCCCATCCCGTGAGGTCAAAGGTCGGCCCACTCAGACATCCGAGGAGCTCGATTCTTTCCCACTTCCTCCTTCCTGTCAGAGCCACTGAAAAGTAAGCAATTGAATGAAATGATTGGCATGTTTTTTAAATCCCCTTCTGCAGTAGGTCGATTAAGTTTGTATATGAATGAAGAAAGAAAACAGGCGTACAGTTTGAATGAAATCATTATTGTTCCATGTCAGGCTGACGGAAGTTGTGGGTGGGAGCACACAACTGGAGTTTCTCAAGTGTTGGATGATGCCGCACCTAGTTCCACCATTTTGTAGCCTGGCAAATAAGATTCCTCATCAACTCAGGAAATTGATTTTTTTTTTTGGGAGGTGGTGGGCCACTTCATTCTCACCAGTAATCCACACATGTATGAATCCTTAAAAGACAGAACTTCATCCATTCATCCATCCATTTTTCACACCGCTTATCCTGAAGAGGGTCACCGGAATTGCTGGAGCCTATCCCAGCTGACTTCGGGCGAAAGGCGGAATAACCCCCGAACTGGCCGCCAGTCAGTCACAGAGCACACGTGGAGACAAACATCCATACACACCCACATTTACACCGTCACTGGGTGGGAACCGATCCCACGCTGCCCGCACACAAGTCACGCAAATGTACCACTACTACGCCATCAGCGACTTAAGACTTTTTTGGGAAAAAAAAACTTTGATTTTATAATCTAAATTCAGGCATTGCGCAATTCAAGTATAGTGAGTAGACTGAAAACACCAGTCTGGCTGTAATTACTATTACATGTTTGTACACAGCTGGTTCTTCTATAAGAGAATTCCCCGTGACACTGTGTCAGCAAATCAACTGAGCACAGATGTATTTACCATGCCGCATGTATGTTAACACAAACATTTGAGATGGAAGACAGATACGGTGGAAGCTCTGAAGTTAAATCACAATCTGTTCCAGTCTTTTCGTCTGGCAGCGCAAAAAAAAGATCCGTCATCCACCAGTCGATCGTAGACTTGCATTTGAAGGCTCTCGTTTGGCCGTAGGCGTGAAGGGTTGTTTGTCGCCAATTGACGTTGGAGTAGCTCTGTAAAATTGCCACCGGGGAAAGAAATCTGTCACGGTTTGAGAACCCAAAATGGCTGTCGCACTCCTCCGACACGATGTACAATGTACACTGTCCAATTCTTGAAAGTGAATTTGCTCTTCATAAGATACTCAAAAACCTCAGAGCTCTTAAAGCAGGCGTCCACACAAACACAGTTCCTCAATATCCTCAATTCAGTGGCTGTGTTGGAGGGCAGTCACACTTTACAAGGACTGACTTTAGCTTCAAAAATTATGGTGCTCAATAGCCAGTCCAGTTTCCGATCTGCTTTATCCTCACAAGGTTTCGCGGGGGGTGCTGGAGCCTATCCCAGCCGTCTTCGGGCCGTAGGCGGGGGACACCCTGAACCGGTTGCCAGCCAGTCGCAGGGCACACACAAACGAACAACCATCCGCGCTCGCACTCACAGTGAGGAACAATTTAGAGTGTTCAATCAGCCTACCATGCATGTTTTTGGAATGTGGGAGGAAACCAGTGTACCCGGAGAAAAACCACACAGGCATTAGAACATCAAAACTCCAAACGGAGCCGGGATTGAACCCACGACCTCTGCACTTGTCGATGCTGAGTTCCGGTGCAGCCAGCTGGATAGACTTTCCTCGCCCGCTCTTGGACTTTGCCATTTTCATCACTGTTCGCTGCATGGCTTGTCAAGAACAGATCCTGTTTCGAGTAACTTGCCATGGATGATCGGGGACTAACTCAATTCCTGCCAGACACGAATCTTGCGAATTTATGTTCCCAAGTCAATTGGCGAGCCGTGATGACGACGGCATCACGTCTGTCTCAATGGCACCTGAAACAACATGTGAAAGACTAAGTATTATGTGACCCTGTATAACTGCAGCTGCAAGGACCTTTCAAGGCTTGATAAAGCACCCTGGAATTACAGCTCCCATGGTACTAACACATATATATCAATCCCCAGATACCTACAAATATCCCCACTCACCATCATTGCCGAGACTCTCAGCAACTCCAAATCTCGAATTATAGTACAGTACATGAAAACAAGTCCTGGTTGGGCATTGTTTTGTACAGTGAGTTCCTGCTCCACAGCAATGTCAAAGGAAAGCACACGAAAGGAGGGCTACAAATGTGGGAGTTGGGTTTCTGACTGAACTGACAGCTGTGGGGGACGCAGGGGCTCTCAAAGCAGGAAATGGCTTGACCTCCCACAGTGGGAGATCGCCCCGCCCTGACAACAACCCCCACAGCATCCCGGGTCACCATGGGCGCCTACAGAGGACCGCGCAGCAAACGTGCTCGCCTATGTGACAAGAATGTCCAATCTGGCATCACCTCAGCATCTTGAAAATCCAGAAGCCCTGGTGGACTTTCAAGATAAGCATTGATGTGAATTTAGTGCAGTGTGAGGATTTCTCTATTTAAGGCACAGGGGGAGTCGTCCCATATCAGATGGCGCTGTTTTCCCTGTTCTTTCAGTTTTATATTTAATACAGAGTCGTGATTATATTGAGCTTTTCTTCCCTAAGCCACACCCCCAAAACATAGGGCGGCTAGTCACAGCGCAGTACCAAACAGAACTGATGTCTGACACTTTAGTGTTGACAATACGTTGAATTCAAGGATACATTTTATGACTTTTGAACCATTTTTTATATACGGTCCATTTTGGCTAAACAATGGGCTTTTCTTGTCCCTCTGTTTCCATTCATGCACCTATTTTCTGTACAGCTTATCCCGTTCAGGGTGACAGGGAGCTTGAGTCTATCCCAGGTCATTCGAGAATGGCAGACAACACCCCGGACTGGTCGCCAGTCAATCAAGTCCCATTTTGAGACAGAGAAGCACTCACATTCATACGGCCACTGAGTGAGAACCGAAAGCGCGGCTTCGGCTTTGGAAGTCAGACCAGTTAACCGGCACTCCATTAGTGAGCGGATCAATTGCTCGTTAGCGCTGACCTAAATTGACATTATGAAGGGAAAGTAACGTGGTTGTTTATAAACACACAATGTGAAATTTACTTTATTTGATGTTTAGTTTGACAGTCAACTGCAAGTAGCCACAAACAGCTGGAGTGGAAGTTTTTGGAAGAAGTGTCGAACTGCTGCTTCTTGGGAAGTGAGTTGAGTTTATTGGCGAAAGACAGCTTGTATCAAGAGAAATTTGTGAATTGGGTTACTCGTTTCTTAAGGCACTCCTGAATTCAATCTCCTTGATATCCGGCTGAAGGTCCATGTACTAGTAAAAAATGGTGTGTTGAATTTACTCAATTTTATTTTGTCAAGTGGTTGCATGAAATAAAATAATTTTGATCCAAGTAATTTTTTTTTAACCGTACATCTACTACTTAAAAATGTATCTCAATCCAAACAATTCTATTGTGTGCACAAGCCACTTGGAAAAAATGAAATTGAGTAACTTCAACACGCCAATTTTTTTTCAGCGGTGCTCCTTGTCCTGAGTAGGACAACCTTGGCATAAGAGTAGGACAACAAGTACACACGTTACTAGTGAAGCAAAAACGGCTTCAATAGTTCCACTGGTGACATTACAAAATTGTACTGATCGGACGCTTTACCGGTAGCACCAGGAGCATTATCAGCTACTCTGCAGTTTTGCCTCACTGGCATTATGTAGTTGCCCTGCCTTTACGCCCAAGTTGTCCTACGAGTGAGGAAAAAGCTTACTTTCACATGTACCTTGAGACGGATACGAAGAATATCGATGATGTACTTGAACAGCTTTTCATAAAGCCGTTTAATGACTTACTGGATGACAAGACTTCGAATTATTATTGTCATTGCATCATGAACAGCAAAATTGCTACGCCCTAAGTCATTCTTTTTACACTGAATTGTTTGACCAGTGAGTGGATTGGTACGTCAACCTTGAGGTGGATATCAAGGATATCGAGTCATTGCTAAAAGAGGCTTGCCATGGTTTCGAGCAGCAACTGGCGGGGACAACGAATCCGAGTTATTCTGGTGTCTAATGGACAGTTAGCAGGTATGAGAGAAGACTGTGGCAGTTGGCCTTTTATCAGTTTGTTCATGTAAAGACACCGCTGGATGGTTGACAGGTCGGCCTTGGGTTTACGGCTAATGGTGGGATGACACAACAGGATGTGGAACTAACGCCATGTTTGTCAAAGCGCATGAGTATTCTTTGAGCAAACAAACCTCAAGTCGTGTCATGGGACCAGGACGGCGAGTGATTGACGCAATACTGTCGTTGTACTCCATGTTCGTTGGATGAGTTTACACACACAGGACACATGTGGATATGAACCACTCCTTGATATACGGTATATGATTTTTATTTTTATTTTTTATTGCCGCAAGCTCAGCGGAAGAGATCAGCAAAATAGATGGGAGCGACTGAGTTCACTGAGTCATCCGGTATCTTTTTTTTTTTTTATTGATTTATTTGATCTGCAGTTCAGTGGCCTAGTGTTCAGTTCTCTCGGGAAGAAAGTTTCACATTTCCATCTATGTTTGCTGGGACCTTTCTGTGAAGAGTTTTCATGTTCCTCCTGCGCTCGTGTGGGTTTTATCTGGCTTCCTCCCGCAGTCAAAAAACATGGAAGTTAATTACACTGAAAACACTGTGAGAGAAATAAATCTTGACTTAAAAAAAAGACATCCTCATTGTTTGGAGGACATGCACCCTGTTTTGTTGTGGGCCAAAGTGACCCTTTGATGATTTACAAATAAAGAAAATATATGTTTTAAAGTAAAATCGGATTTACCTTTTTCTTTCATTGGGGGAAGAAGAAACAAAAGTGCTGATCAATGGAGAAAGTTGGGGGGGGGGAATATGAAAACAAAAATGTCTCAGCAGGGTCAAACACTGTTCTGCTTGAACATGTGCATTTTTTTTTTTTTTAAAAAGCATCCAGAAATTGCTTTGTGCAGGGCATTGATGATGCTAATTGGAGATTTGTGTGTGTGTGTAGCCAACCACTCATAACCTTTTGGAGGCACCAGGTTATTAGTTACGGTAGTTAGTTATTATTCAGTTAGCCATTGATTCCGCTAGCTTGGCCTCGCTAGCTAGCTCGATGAGTAAAGCAGACTGATACATGAAAGGGTATGTTGACGTTTCTCACAGTAAACATAGCTGAACTGAAAAACAAGGAGTGTTTGTTTTATGGAGGAGGAGGATCGATTCCTGTGTGTCATAAAGAGGTATCCATCAGTCACGTACTCAAATGAATACCTGTTATCAAACGACAGAATGTGTATTTTTCCACAGAGGTTGTTATTCCCATAAATCATGCCATATTCCTTTGTAAGAATTAGGATGTATAATGTTTTCGGTAAAAGTCACATCTTTTCTTGGAAGTGTCGCCAAAAGTCACCCGGTTATAAATTTCACCCACACAGGTCACACGGAAGTTGCTTCACTGCATCATGAAGGGCAATTTTCCCTCCACCATGACACAAGGATCACTGCTACCACTTGTCACTGTACCGTTGTGCAGTATGCGGGGTTCTGCCACTAATTTTGCCGAGTGGCAATCTGTCAGTTTGTTTGCAACTAGTTGTGCTGTGATTTGAAATTGGAATCGCAGGTGAATTGTGTTGCAATGTTATAGATGCTAATCAAAAATGCCGTGTTATAATCCCGGGAGCTTTGACAAAATAATTTACACCTCCAGGTACGAGGCGAAATCCAGCCAGCTGGATGCTGCCAAGTCATAGAGTATGTAAATATTGTATCATGTGTTGTACAATAATACGAATATATTTCCAATTTTGTACAAACCTGCGGCTTAAAAGCGAAGCGCTAAGTCTCTGTTGCCGAAATCCAAACACTCACCTTTATTTATCACCCGTTACCTCTCTTTATATTATGTCAGTTCACTCCACATGCAGAAGATTCAGATTCATAAAGATCAAAAGACAGAGGATCTTTGGTTTAATGGAGTTCCGTTCCCACAGCGGCAACGGAACCAGAATTTGTCCATTAAGTCGGAACATGCTGTAGTCTGTCAATAATCGATGCTAAAGCAGTGGTAAAGTCAAAATTGCAGAAATTCAGTGGTTCTCAAACTTTACATAGCAAGTACCACGTATAAAAATATGCTCATCCCTCCAGGTACCAAGATCATTACCGGCACTAAAATATAGTGGCATGGCTAGCCTGAGTGTTCAGCAAAAACAAGACAGGGGTTTTATTCTTAAAGAGTACCGTATACTGTATTCATCTTCCGAACCGCTTTATCCTCACTAGGGTCGGAGGGGGGTGCCGGAGCCTATCTCAGCTGTCTTCGGGCAGTAAGCGGGGGACACCCTGAACCGGTTGCCAGCCAATCACAGAAGAGTATACTGTCCACAACATTATCTGATAGTAAGCCATTGACACATTACTCACAGTTTGAACATTGAAACTGCGTTTGAATGTGGAAAAATCGAATGAAATAGTGATTCATAGGTATTGTACATTAAAGTTAAATAAGAACTCTACTAAAAAAAATCTAAGGGAAAAAAAGCAAATGTACGACCAGGTTAAACATAACTACTGACTTACACGTAGTTATTCTTACACGTACCACTCGACTCTTGTTACTAGAAAAAAAATCCAAACATCATTAAAAGTATGACTACCATTCTTTGACTACATTCTTCTTGTGATACATGACCAACTTTTCTTTCGCAAACTGCTCCAGTGATTCCCAACTCGTGTGCCTTGAGAAATAATCACGTGTGCTGAGAGAAAATTTCCACCGCCACTTGGTATGACAACAATCAATCCTTGTCCGCAACGCTGACAGGACAATTAAATGCTCTTCCATTAGATGGCATAATGTATGATGTACTCATGTATCAAGTGATGTCGTTCTTACAACAGAGTCAAGCCATTTACCGGTACTCTGTTTCATCAACCACTTCGCCTTCGTCAAATGCCAAAGAAAAGGGTGGTGGTGCAATCCGAGCGATTTCAAAGTGTGACGTCACGGTGGAAACCGTCCTAAATTGATGCTTTTTCGTTTGACCTTTTAGGGAGCGTTTCTCCTTTAAGAGGATGCTGGGTGGAGTTTTGAGGACACCAGCGCATTTATGCCGAGGCGTGCTGACGTCATCCAGCCACAATGAGCGCGCTTCACACTGTTGTTGACGCGTCATAAATGCACATGGCTCCGTTGCGGATATGAACCGAGAGATGGAGCAGAGACTGACAGTCGGTGAGTACCAGACGAGTGAACGTTCGTACGAGGCTGAATGTGTGAATATTGAGTCGACCGCTGAACAGTCGCCATTCCAATGCGAAGAGGGAAACTGTGATTTTCTTTAATTAGACTTCCTCAAGTAAATTTACGGCGAATAAATGAGCGAGCGACCACAAACTCGAAGGCGTTTTCTCTCCTCCTTGTGCCAATGAACTACGAATGGTCCGTTACGTGTAATTTCAATGTTGTGTGAGTGAGAATGCGCTCTCATTCTAATAATGAGCCGCAGCACAAACGTCTGACGTCCGCTGCACCTCCGCGACCTACCGCTAGGGACGCTAATATATACGGCGTATACATTTAGACACAGAAGGTCACATTCTTGTGTAAAAGTCCTGATTCAGCTCTTAGTAAAAATAAAAGTACAATCTGAAATGTACTCGTAATGTAATGAAAAACAAAACATTAATAAATTGACACAATGGGGAAAATAAACACTCCATACAAAATATTTTTTCTTTCTTTTTCGCTTACATCGTGCTTGTATTAAAAAGACAAGAAGCACGACATTTGCCATGAATCATTCTGATATCTCTTAAAGCCAAGGGTGGGAAACATCTTGTTTCATTGAATTTGCCACAGCTCTGGTTCACGTTTCTCTATGTTGCCGCTGACCCTGTTTTTTTTTTTTCTTCACCTTGCATGACCCCAAGATCTTCAAGATAAACAGCCCTTTTTTGACAAAATAACGAGTAGAAAGTAGAGACGCACAGAGATCGGTTTGAAAAAAGAGAGTAAGAGTAAAAAGTCACAAGAACAATACATACTGAAGTAAATTACAGATACTCTGGAAAGCGCTTTGTTACAGCTGCAGCTGTTGTGAAAGCGCTATATAAATAAAGATGTATTGTATTGTGTACCTGAAAAATCTACTAAAGGACAGTCACAAAGTATTTGTACTTCATAACTTATGTTTTTGTAGTTACTTCCCACCACTAAAAATACATCATGGCCCTGGCCAACCATACTTCCTGTTTTCTTCATAAGATTTTTGTAAATTTATGGACAAGAAGTTATGTTTGTACAAAAATGTCCTGCATATATGATGATGAGTGATTACTATAAATAGTTTGCTCAACAGTGTAATAATGTGGCAAAAAAAATGGACACTCTGTTACTGTAGTGCTGACTGCTGGTTTTCTTTTGGATTGTTTTTTATTTTATTTTTATATATATATATATATTCATGGTACAGAAGTGTTTTTCATGTTTACTCCTGACAAAGCTCTCTGTGATGAAATAATCATTGGCCAATGAGAAAAATTAAATACTGTCCCAAAATAATCCTTTAGTATGACATAGCATCATTGGCAATATTTATTTATTCATTTCGTTAGTTAGTTTTGCCCTCCTATTACGTTTGAACAGCCCGGGACGCTGCCAGGGATTTGGAGCGCTGTAAAAAAATTTTTTATATAAATATATATAAAACACACACACACACACACACACACACACACACACACACACACACACACACACACACACTCATCAGAGCATTTTTCTTACGGTATTACGAGGTCAAATTGCCCTGAAACGTAACATTTTGAGATGAGGATTTAAGTATTTTATGGACATTACTACCTCAGACATCAAATTGGTTGCGGGCTCAAACCGAAGGTTTCTTTTGGACTTCCCGTTTTCTCCCTGTGTGGGTTTTTTCCTGGTACATTGGGTTGCTTTCATGTCGCGTTTATTTAATCGACTGCAGAGGGTACAGTGTGCTTATTTGTTGTGGGAAAGCGGCTATTTGAGAGGAGGCCTTTATTTGTACTCCTCCATGCGTGGGTGCGGAGCGAAACATCCTGATATCAGTTGACTTGCTGTGTAGCTTGTAAGACCATGCTGAGCTGTGTTTCGTTTGTCATGTTTTAATAAGTCCTTTTTTTCTTTTTTAAATCAGTCATCATCTCAAGAATGAACCTTTTTTTTTTTTTTTTGGTAATACAAAATAAAAAGAAAACAAAACAACATGATGAGTGACAGAGGATTTAACGCTCTGAGCTACACGGTGGCAAAATCGTGTCCACATCGCTTTTTTTGGATTGAATCATACAATTTGCGTAAAATGGGTTTCATTGCAGACTCCATCCCTGAGAAGTAGTTGTTCTCCAACTTAACGTCTACGTTGCATAAAGAAAGTGGAATCTGAAGGGTTCTGGAGAGGGACTTGCTGTCCGACTGCAATTTCCGGAGCTCATGCCTTTTGTCCATGTCCCGCTTATTCAATTGGGACGGAAAATCTAACAAATCGGGATGTTCTGTGCCAAACCAAACGATACCTCTCGGTGGAAACATATCGTGGAAGTACATACTTGAGTGTCATCAACGGCCATTCCTGTGGAGGCGGGACATTTCGGCGGACCATAAGTATGGCAATTAATTGGCGGAACCGCCTCTCTTTGAGATCGTACGACACGATAAATTCAGTCTGTCAGTCTCATCTTGAGTCAACAAGAAGAAGCTTGATGAGCCTCTCTCTTGACCATTGAACATAAATACTTGGATTAAAAAAATGGACAGATAATCGCATCTCTGTGATGAAGAGTTGCAGTTATGGAACCTGCCTATGATGAAGTGTGGTTTGGAATTGAAAGTACTCTTGCCAGTTGTTGAATTAGTCATGTGGAGACGGATGAATTATTAAGACGAAGACCCTTTCCATGTCACGCACGTGAAATGCGAGCGCCGCATTGAACCCATGACTTGAATGCACACAGCAGTGGGGCACTGCGGTAGTTTGTTGGAATGACTGTTTATCTCCATGACACTTTGGTCACGCTTGGAAAACAAAAATAATAAGGGTGTTAAAAAAAAAAAAAGTTTTAAAAGATGCGAGCGCACTGAATTGAACCAACTCGAATCATTCCACTTGTTTTATTGGAGCGCTTTGTCTTCGAAGAAAAGTACAAACAATTTCATTCATATGTATGTCAGATGACAACAAGAAACTCATCGCATCGCACCTTCTCAAACTGAGCTTTTCCATATCGAGTTATACACAACCGAATAGATCCACTTAAGGCATACCCTTAAAAGAAAAGAAATCACCAAGCTGTTTTTTCAATTTTTTTTAACCACACTGTCGTCTCTCAAACCTGCGACCCTACTGCCTGCAAGAATTATGTACACAATTAAAAAAGTCAAAGTATGGTCATCAGATAATGAATAATCCCTGAGATAAATGTTCAAACATTGCGTTAGTGTCTTATTTATTATTATTATTTTTTTTTAATCCAGTATATTTATGAAGTACCGCTCCGTTGTATTAACTCTGAGCAAGGGGATGACCGATTCATCTGCCGATATTAGTTCTTATGGGCACTCATCCCTCAGGAGTAGAATAAGCTGTTTCCCTTTTGGTTGGTCCTCCGGTTCATATTTGGGCTACGTCCGCCGGTCTCCATGGTGTATCTTCTGTCCTAACCTCATGGGAGAGTTCGCTTGCATTCTCAGGCCTGCTTCACTGCACTCCAAAGTGTCACAAAGGCCCATTTATAGCTGAGAGTGGCTCCATTCATGCGTGCTCAGCCAACTGGCGTACAATTCCTCCATCGCCGAGGCCCACTGGGCGGATTTGATCCCACTTTTTTTTTGGAAGGATGAAATAAATATCCAAATAGACGCGTAGGACCCTGCTTGGTTATTTGTCGTATGGAGTTTGTTATGCATGCTCAGCATTGTTTAAACCACATTCACCAGTTGGAGAATGAATTTGGAGGGTGTGGGGGGATGCAGACTAAATCACAAGAGAAAATTATCCCATTTTTGCCTTCAGTAGCACTCAGATGACAATACAGCAAAGCAACGACCGAGAACGGAAATAATTAAATGTGGAATAGAAAACGCGAAGTAGGATTAATATATCACAGAATATATTCTCACAGAGGGTTATAAAGTGAGTAGTACCGGAAAAAACCCTGAAACAGAGCAAGGCATCAGCGATTGAATATTTTAAAATTGAGTCTTCCACCGATTTATTTCAATGATCAGTCAAGGAATTGGGTAAAAAAAAAAAAAACAACAAAAATCCTCTCAGTCTGAAATTCTTGTTGCCAGCCAATCGCAGGACACACAAAGACAAGCAACCATTCACGCTCATCATCATACACTAGAGCTAATTTAGAGCATTCAATCAACCTACCATGCATGTTTTTGGAATGTGAGAGGAAATCAGAGTACCCGGAGAAAACCCACACAGGCACGGGTAGAACTCCACACCGGCGTAAGGCCTTGGCCTGGAATCGAATCTATGACCTCTGCACTGTGAGGTGGAAATGCTCATCAGCATGAAAAAAAAAAACCTCCTCATGAAAACACACACTACCGACGAGTGTACTCGTCTTGGGTCAGGAAAAGGATTTTGAGACCGGACGGGAATGTGCGTGCATGCTGGGGGTGCAACGAAGGACTTTGCATGTACCATGGTCAAGCTTTTCACAGAGCATCAGAGGAATACCAGACAATCAGCTACTGTTGTGAGCGCGGATACTGCACGCTCTCATGACCACAGAGAGGATGGGAGGGCGGTGAGCGATGCCACTCGCCCTCCCACGGCTGAACGGGCCCTTGTGCAATTGTCCGCAGGCAGATGATGGCATGAAGCTGACACATGGCTACGATGGATTTGTTTTTGTTGGGACGAGTTCAGCGATTCCCAGCCACAGTGCTGCGGCACATTAGTGTGCCATGAAAGATTGTCGATGTGCCGCTGAAATCATTCAATTTTGCACGGTTGTTCTGAGAACAATTTATTCACTTCAAATAAAATAATTGATCTTTTTGTCATTTATCCAGTGGTAGTCCTCGTGCCCTCGACCGACCCCTTCCGATAACACATTACATAAGGCGTTAACGACAATTTCAAATTGGAGCCCCCCCCATAAAATAACAACATACTCAGGTCATTAAGAATCAAGCTGTGTTCATACATACAGTACAGCCATCCTTTATGTTCAGCATAAGCAAATATGCATTTTAAAATGACCTCATTCGATTACAGTAATCCCTCGTTTATCGCGGGGGTTACGTTCCAAAAAGAACCAGTGATAAGTGAAATCCGTGAAGTAGTGAACGTTATTTTTTTACAGTTATTATACAATACGTAACTATATATACAATGAAATCGAAGACCAAAACCTGTTTTCAGGCCCAATTACAAAAAAACCCAAAAAAACAAAAACAAAAAACATTTTCACCAAATAACTACAATAGTTTTTGGAAATGCTGTACAGCCGACGCGTTCTGATTTAAAGGGTTAAAAGCATTAAAAAACTGCACTAAAAAAATCCGTGAAACAGCGAAGCCGCGGAAAGTGAACCGCTTGACAGCGAGGGATCACTGTATATGATTCTCAACTGTATTTCTTGAGCGCTTTAAAACAACCGCCGCTGTATACAAGGTGCTGCACACGGAGCAAAAATAATCCATACAACAAACAACAAATGAATGACAAAGACAAGAGAAAACACAAAAACAGTCAAACGAAAAAAATCAAGTCTCATGCAAAGGAAAAAGCCAAAGAATACAAATTAGTTTTAAGACGAGTTTTAGAGATGGGCAGGGAGGGGGCTTGCCGAGCGTTCAGCGGAAGGTTATTCCAGCTGGGACCAGCAAGGGAAAAGGCTCGATCCCCTCTGAGCCTCCGCTTAGTCCTCGGTACCTCTAATAAGGTCTAGTCCGCAGACCAGAGGCACCGGGCAGGTGTGTAGTGGCGTAGGAGCTTAGAGAGGCAAGGTGGAACGAGGCCATTTACAGATTTGAAAACAAATAATAGAAACTTAAAAAGAACTCTAAAATGTATCGGGAGCCAGAGAAGGGATGCCAGAGTAGGAGTGATGCGCTCCCTCTTCCGAGTACCAGTCAAGAGGCGAGCAGCAGCATTTTGGACCAACTGGAGACGCTGAATGGAGGATTGGCTGACTCCAAAGTAAAGCACATTACAGTAATCCAGCCGGGATGTGACAAAAACACTCCTACAAATAATAAAGTCGTTTTGCCATTTCGACGCTGCACTTTTACTGTATTGATCTGAGAGTTTGAGTCAATTTGCAAATACGACACGGTCTCGACACACCAAACTGGGAGCTTTGTGAATCATTACAGCCAAGGTTTAGCCGACGCGCGTATTAACCTTTTGTTGCCACAGACAAAGTGCGTTGCTTGGTTGCTTACCTTTAATTTAGAAAAAAAAAAAAAAAAACCTCACCACCACCGCAGTGGTAATAATTTGAGTAACTGATCAGAAGTAACTCACCAAGGTATAGTCATTGAAATTGAAAGCGTTCCAATCTGGATTTGGGCAGTAACTCTGTTCTTGTTTCGATTCAACAGCAGTGAAGCTGTAATGGGTTAAATGGAGAGACCTGAGTGTTTTTTGCTGAAACAAACCCACTACCTTCCGCAGACCACAACATGAGCGACAACAACTACTGGGGACAGCATGACTGCAGCAGGTACACGAACACGCCGCAAACATGTCGATTGCAGGCAAATCAAGAGTTTTTATTTTGTTTTTTTTTACTTTAGTTTATTTCTTTTTTTTCAATTCGGTTTTCATTCGTTGTTAAGAGCAAGTTTGTTTGTTTTTCTTACCGGTCATTTTGATTCCTCCAAAAAAATGCTTCATTTTGGTTTCATTTTTATTCGTTTTAGTGTGGGATGAACGGGATTATAAAATGGATGGATATATAGTTTTAGTATTAGATTTACTCTTTTTTTTTTAAGATATGAAATGCAAGATTTAAAATACGCCACCAATTCTCAAACGACGAAGCTTTTTCCTGTACGGACATACGATAATACAAAAATAAATACTTAAAATGAAAAATGTTTATCGCTAAAATTGCAGTGAGTTTTATTTTTACTACCGTAAGATGTAGTTTCACTTTTTAAAATTAATTTTTTTAAGGATTTTCAATTTAAATTTACACTTTGTTTTCATTATTTTGCTCGTTTAATAACTATAACACCCTTGGCAGATTGCAACCCGCTGCACATCACAGGCTGGAGCACATTTCGTCATTCCTCGCCGCGTGCTAACGTGTAATGACTCACTCAGGATGGGTTACGTGCACAAATGATTGACGCGCGCACGACTCCTCAACCTACGCTTGCTTTGCAGACTGTGCTTGGGCCTGCCGAGCGGCCACGTGGAACACAACCTGACCGATCCGCAACTGGTCCAAGAATGCAGCGGTAAGTCTCCTTCATATGATGTCTATCCATACCAATATTTCGAATATTTCATACCATATCCTTGTTGAAAACTCACTCGTTCACCGATACGAAGGTTGTTTTTGCGGAACTGCCAGTTTGACCTCTGAAAAGACTACTTTTTCTGACAGAGTTGGAAGCCTTCCAAATGCGCCATTTTTGTTGTTTTCCAAAAGCCTGAGCTGTTTCTTTCATAATCAATGCCCGTCCGTTGAATTGTGTGCACATTACGAAAATATTAATTCACCGATAGTTGAGTGCAGAAACATCATTTTCACCCAAGACTGATAATTTTTTTTTTTTTTTTTTTGCCCTGTCTCCAATGTAACAACACAGTGTTGCCTCAAGACATGAGGTGAATTCATTCCGTGACCACGCTTGTAACTCTAAACCCTTGTATCTCAAATCATCTTTCCCTCTTGAAAGGATTGGGAATGCCACGCCAACACCTCTGCAATAAGTGAAGTCTGAGGGTTGCAACTCACGGTTATTTTTATCACCGATTAATACCGCGATTAGTTTGTCGATTCGTCAATGAACAGAATTAAGGGGAAGGAACAAGTCTTAATTTCCATCACTGTATTGAAAAACAGAAAATGCACAAACATTGACCTTTTCATGCACCCTGTCACCTGATAACACGATAAGCTGTCCGCTGTAGCAACCGCTGTCCCTGAATGGGTTCATGAATTAAAATTCAGTTTCTGGTTGGCTCTGTACCACGTCGGAATATAGACAACGGTGTTGAGCAGGGTTTTTCCGTGTAAAAGCAGATGTTTGCAAATATTTAGTTTCGATTCGACGCAAAGATGATAATAAGGCTGGTCTCGTAGAGGACGAGGGACATCCGAGATTAATTACTGTTGCGAGGCTGAAATTCTGAGGACGCTGGAGTTGTTAAATTCAACAAGGTCTCTAAATAAAATGAATTGATTATCAAAATAATTATAATTCATATTTATACTGTCAGGCAGTCCGGTGGTCCAGTGGTTAGCAAGTCTGCCTCACAGTGCAGATGGACAGGATTAGATTCCGGCTCTGGACTTCCTGTGTGGAGTTTGCATGTTCCCCCTGTGCCTGCGTGGGTTTTCTCCGGGTACTCCGGCTTCCTCCCATATTCCAAAAACATGCATGGCAGGTTGATTGAAGACTCTAAATTGTCCCTAGGAGTGAGTGTGCGCACGGATGGTTCTTCGTCTGTGTGTGCCCTGCAATTGGCTGGCAACCGGTTCAGGGTGTTCCCCGCCTACCACTTGAAGACAGCTGGGGTAGGCTCCAGCGCCCCCCGTGACCCTAGTGAGGATTAAGCGGATCAGATGATGGATGGATGGATGGATTTATACTGTCAGTATAATTGATAATCGATTAGATGTCCATTTAGTTGGCCAATATTAGCTTTTTTAAAAGTTTTTATTTTTTTGCATTAAGGGCCCAAAAAAAGAAGCTATTTCATTCTTTATGTATATTTGTAATTAATTAATTACTTAATTAATTACTTTATGATCAAAATGCTATTGGTTCCCCCCTCCCCCCCACAAAAATCTCTCTTGACTGGGCCCTAATCCTCATAATATTATTCTAGTATGTGATGAAATTATCTTTCCTTCTGCTTGATGAATTGAAATCAGGACTTCTGTTCATCGCATGGTTGTCCGTCTGGCCTGATAATGAGGCTTGTGGTGTTACTTTTCACTTAAGTTTAATATGATTCAAAAATGTTTTAAAAAAAGCTAATTCTTCCGATGGAGACTTTGTTGTTCGTACATCGGCGAGATGATTGAGCAGCCATGCCATAGTGTTCGAAAGTCATGTAGTCGCTCAGCAGGCTTTGGGTGGACTGAGCTGCCTCCTGGAGGGGATCCTATCAGCCCCCCCCCCAACCCCCTCCACACCCCCACCCTCTTCCTGCCAGGTCACCAGCTGCTCCTGCAGTCTGGGCCACGTCGGATGTTTCCAGAAGGAAAGTTATGGGAAGCTCTGTTAAGATAGTGGCCATTCTCCGCGTTAATCAGGGTGTTGTGGCTGATGTTTGACGACAAAGGTGACGGGTTAAGCTTTTTGTTTTCGAGGCTTTTGCGCTCCCTTTCCTGTTTGGTCCACCTCGTCGGCCGCTTTCCCCCCCTTGCGTGTTTTGCCCCCTCCTGACCAATCAGCAAGCTCGCCTGAGGGATTGCATGTTCTTTTTCCAGGTTTCTTTCTCTGAGAGCCGTTTCCTCCCTCGAGGGAAGCTCTGATAGGAGGACCTTGAATAGATAGGACCCTAATTATTTGGACAGTGACACACATTTAATTGGGGAATGGGGAAAACAAGTTGTGTGCCAGCCTAGCGTTCGTCACTGCCAATTTATTTATTTATTTTTGTGTACAATCTGATGAATAAAATATTGCTAATCACTGGAGAGACGGCGATGGATGGGCGCAGATGGCAGCATTACATTGGTTGCAATTTTGACATTCGCTTAATCAAATGTAGTTTCTCCTAGAATTTACTTTTTGGCTGTATTAAGGAAAAAAAACATCCATCCATCCATTTTCTGAACCGCTTTATCCTCATAGGGGTCGCGGGATGCTGGAGCCTATCCCAGCCATTTTCGGGCAGTAGCCAGGGGACACCCTGAATCGGTTGCCAGCCAATCGCAGGGCACACACAGACGAACAACCATCCGCGATCACACTCACACCAAGGGACAAAATGGAGTGTTCAATCAGCCTGCCATGCATGTTTTTGGAATGTGGGAGGAAACCGGAGTACCCGGAGAAAACCCACGCAGGCACGGGGAGAAGATGCAAACTCCACACAGGAAAGCCGGAGCTGGAATTGAACCCGGTACCTCTGCACTGTGAGGTCAACGCGCTAACCACTTGACCAAAACTATCTAATATAATTCATATATAATTCTGTTCATCTGGTGTGGAGACTTAACTCAACACAATATACATCAATAGAATATGCATATACTGTGTGTGTGTATATATATATATATATATATATATATATATATATATATATATATATATATATATATATATATATATTTCTCATCCCACCCATTTTGATATTTCAAGAGTTTATTCACTGTATTTCATTTGTGCTTTGGCAGCAAACGTTTTTCTACCAAAGTTTCCATCCTACTCCGATTCCTGCTGCCTCCCATTGGACAAGACACTTGGACCTCATGAAGGAGACCAGGTGGTGCCATATTGTTCTTCCCACCGATGGACAGTGTTTTGGGGCCCGCAGAGAGAAGCCAAACCACTGCCGCCCTTACCTGACCCCGAGGAGCACATGTCCGACGAGGCAGCAGATAATGAGGTGGAGTTCTTCACCAGCGAGCGACGGCCGCTTCTGCCCAAAAGCTGCCCTAAGATGGTGTGCAGGAGCAGAGGTCAAGTAAATCGCGCCTACCTGGGGGCGTCGTCGCAGCCTGGCAACGCCTCCTTGGCGTTCTCCTGGCCTGGCAAAGAGGACAAATTAACAGGTGCAGGTGCTGAGCTCCTCAGAGTGAACGACTGGCCTCCTGTTCCCCTGGCGGAAAACCACCAGGATGTGTCGTGGAGTCGACACGCAGACTATAAACTCAACTCCTCCTCCAGCATCCCCTCCGAGAAGCCCCAAATTCCTCCTCGTATCCCAATCCCGCCAAAAACGTACCTAAAAGCTGCGGCCGGCGAGGAGAAGCCGCCCAAAATCCCCCCGAGAGTCCCTCTGGTGCCCCCGTGCCCGCCACGGTCCCCGAGTCCCAAAAGCCTACCCATTTACATCAACGGCGTGATGCCGGCCACACAGAGTTTCGCTGCTAACCCGCAATATGTGAGCAAGTCGCTGCTGAGCGAGAGGGCGCCCCCCGCGGCTCAGATCTCCCCCTGCATCGTTCCCATTTTGAAGGACGGCAGACAGGCCAGCGCCACGCACTACATCCTCCTCCCGCCGCGGCAAAAGACATTGGCCGACAGACGAGGGCGACTCTTGAGCGAACCCGCCAGGTTGGGAAACGAATGGCAGAACAGTTAAAATAAACCCGCGTCGGCTTGGTTTACTTCAGGTTTTGCACATGCAAAAAACGGGCACAAAATTGAAACCATACCGGTCAACACGTCTTTATCTGTAACAAAGCGCTTTACAGGACAATTAACATGAAATGACTAAAGACGCTAACATAACTTCATGCAATCTTAGCCACTTTTCCTGCAGACACTTTGTTGTTTGAAGCAGTTCGCGATGAAAGCGGGGAGGATCAAAAGTGTCCTTTCACCAGTGGATCAGAGACGCCAAGCTCAAAATGTGCACACGTCTGCTACAAGCTAGGTTTGAAAGTAAACAAGCTGGAGCTTCCATCGACCAACAGAGATCCTTCTTCTTGAAAGCACATGCAATTTGCGAGATTCGTTAATCAAGCCCTACGAGTCTTAAAAGTGAGGAGAAAATAGTCACTGACATTACTTTCACCTTCTTGCGAATGTGAGAAATGGCTAAATAGGGGGACATCATAACGCATCACACCGTGGAACCCTCCAGCGGTTGGCCTTGACTTCCGTTGTTGCCACTTGCCGTTTAGTAGAAAGGATCAATGGACTGACTCCAGCCATTAGGTACTCTAAAGACTATTGTTGGTACAATACTTAAAGAGTATGCTGTGGTATTACATACCCTGACAATTGGTTATGTACTTTCCCCCCACTTTTTGTGTCATGCTGCAAACTTTTTAATATTCGCCAGAATTGACGTTGACCTTAAAAAGGTTTGTAATTGCCTAGCCAGGCCACAGGATGGTGTTTAAGCACTACTTTCCTATTAGACAGGGCTATGGCCTGACTAAATAAAGCTCCTTCGTCTCACTTTAACATAGTTCTTCGGCACCAATATGCCACAAGCCAGTGCCAAATCACCCCATACATTACGTTTTTTAATTTGCTCAGGAAATATCGTTGATAACCAGGAATGATACATTTCTCAAATGGGTTTGGAAGTACACACAGACACGATAGCTTCAGTCGGACATTTTCTTAAACAAGCCTGAATTCACGCGCCTTACCTTTCAACTGTTAATGTCATTTTAAGAATATGTTTGTCAGCACGGGACCGAGTTTGTTGTTTCTAACATTTTGCCAGTGAGTATTAGACAGTATCTGCTCCGGGTCAACCTGGAAATCCTCTTAACATTCCAGTATTCTCTCTCTCGAGTTGGAGGCTTGAGTTGCCTTGTCGTTCCCAAAGGAACTTCCTTTGGGGACGATATTTTATTCCCATCCTCTGTAACGTTCCATTGACAAAACATGCTGCAACCCAAGCAGAGCAGATACTCCAATCTATGTTGTGCACTTAAATGTGAGCAAATCGTTATTGTATAAACAAGCTGGGCTTGTGTCAGACTTATCATTCCATGTGTTCAACATGCTGCTTGAAATCTTGTAGGTATGATTTTGAAAATAGATCTCATCATAATGACTGACAGTTGATAGAACAGAGAGAACAACACTGCACAACCGTCCTAAAAATGTCATCATTTGAAATGCAAAACTGGTTCTGTTTATCTTTCAGCTCTGCTCACATGGTATCTTGATTTTAAAACTCGGGTTATTGTATATCTCAACAATGAAACAGTGAAATATTCATTAGCGCGACATCAATTGGGATTTATTATTTTCTTTAGGTTACATGATTAAAAGTCATCCGAACCAAAATCAGACGATGGCTGAAAAAGTCATCTTAAATGCTGTAAACCTTGTGATTTTTTTTCCCCCACAGTATGTCCAGTGAACATAATTGACCCCATATGAATTGCATTTAGTCACATCGGCCAAAACACAGTACAGTATCTAGTGTGTGTGTGTTCATGTGCGCGTACGCCTTAGACGTGATGTTACGTTTCCTTCCGGGAGGATCAGTGCTGTGTTTACAACCTCTGTTACACTGACATGTTTCACATTTTCGAGAAGGTTGTGTGTCCACCTCAGCCACAGTGGACACTGTTTGGAAGTTATGTGGTTATAATCATTGTAGATATCTAAAAAAATATTTATAAATAAATAACTTATTAAATTTGTGTCAAGAACTCTGTTTTTTTTCTACACACAACATACAGTGGTGCCTTGACTTGAATTCTGTCACTCATTTGAACAGTTGTAATGACTCTCAAGTGGTTCGCTTACAGCCTTACACACACGCAGCTGGAGCGGCAGGATGACTGCCCGGCAGAAATAAACGCTTCATCTCGTCGTCGTCTGTGGAGGATAAGTGATGGGGGATGATTGGGATTACTGCTTCAAGTGGTAAGTGGGGTTTCTTCATTCACTCACAAATTATTTGCAGCAAGTTTATCAGCAAGTACATTCTTTTTTTTTCTTTAGCTAGATTTTATCCAAACATGGCACAAATAAAATTACTCCACTATGACTTCTTCCTTTGCCTACAAATAAGTTAAAAAACAAACAGACACACACAAAAAAAAGTACTCCCTCCCTCCCCCTGCAGTTCCTTATGGGCCTTTATAGACCTCCGCTACCCGTCGTCTTCCCGGCCTGAGGTCCGAAGTGCAGCGTCCGGGCTGTCGGAAAACTGGTGACGCAGCCGGCGACCGCTTTACCGCCAGGCCCTGTTGAGCAGCTTGACTTCAGCCAACCGTTTGCTGATCATGGTGGCAAAGAAGAGTGCGAAGAGCACGCTGCTGATCAGCATGTAGTCATAATCGTCCTTCAGCACGTCAAATTGTTTGGAGGGATAGACGCGGGTTTGGTAGATGTCGAGACCGTATGCCACCACCTGTGGGGAGCGGAGGGGAGCGTTTCACTTGAGTGTTGCGCAGAGGTAGTAGCAGCAGTATAGCGACTTGTGTAACAAAGACTGGTAAAAGTACAAGTACGGATTCCAATTCTGTAAAAGTAACATAGTTCAGACTAATTGCGTGCTAATATATATATACAGTATACATTTGGAAGAAAAAAAAGACGTCTAGGACAGACACCTGAAATATCGAAATATAGTGACAAAGTAATTGTATGACATTACTTCCCACCAGTGACGCTGCCTCAAAATAAACACTCAAGATCACCCGAGGACAGACTCACCAGACATGTGGACTCCAGTCCAGAGGGGGCAGTGTAAATTCCACGCACTCGTGAAACCGTTTGATTGTAGTTGACGAACCATTCGGTGCGGATGATCAACTCTGGAGCATAAGGGATCAGGTTCTCCTCCCTGGACATTACAACAACGTATGAAAACTAAAAATCTACGGTTGGGTCACAATTTGGTGAATATTGACAATATGTAATTACAGGGTTATAATAGTTTGGGATTTTTCATGATAATCTTTACTTCCTTTAGATTTATTCCAAAAGACTTCCCTCCATTTTCCTCTTACTCCCTGGATTGATGAATATCTCGATATTGATAGGATGACAATATATATCGCAGCTGACATGTTGCAACACTCAACTGCTCATGATGGCAACACAAGGAAAATGTGCTTACCGGCTCTGCTCAGATATGATTTCAGGCCTCCGAGGGTCGAGGAACATTTTGGGCAGTGATAAAATTCCTCCTGACGGCAAGCCAACTGGGGGGATAAAGATGGGAGGGGGGGATAAAGTGTTGAAATGATCTGTTTATAAAGGAAATGGGACTAATCTCAACAAAACTCACTGAGGAGATGGCGGCTGGTGATGCCTTTCTCGGTCAGCGTGGCCTCCATGGTGGAGATGGACGAAGGAAAAATGTAAGACTGCTGCAGCACCTGCGGGGCGTGCGGCCGATCCAGAGAGCTGAAGACGGTGCTGTTGTACAGCTCCATTCCCTCGTACAGTTCAATCACCGAAAACTCGTTCCTGCGAGACTTGGTGCTCCAGTATTCATACTGCAAATGAAAAAAATTCAACCAACGATGACGGAACCCGACAATATGGGATTGTAATAGCTCCAAGGGGGATGCAGACACGGCAAGACTTACCACCACCCAGTTTTCAGAGTGCACAACGTGCACCGGCCCTCTGGCTTTCCTCTGAACAACCTCATGGATGATTCGACCGCTCACGCCGTCGATCAGCAAGATGCCGATAAAGCTTCGTTCTTGGTGCATGTCAGTGCTCTCGGTCACCACCGCCAGTAGGTTGGGGTTCAGGTACTGTGGCATGCAGGAACAATCGCAAAAAAATTGTCAATGTCGTCCTCGCATCGGTAGGGTTCGGTCCCTATCCCCCGTGAATAGCACAGGACTAGTGTCATGTACAACAATCACGAAGATTGAGTGTAAAACATACTTTGTTTATACGTTCGCGTTTATGCTCTTTATCTTCTGACCAACATGACTTTTTGTACTTACCTTATAGAGGACACTGCGGTCCCCCATGACGCGACCCTGGGAGTGCACGTGCTCATTTGGCCTTTTCCCTTTGACCGAGACAATTGTTTGGATCTCTGTGGGGATCACCACCTCCCAGATGAGCTCAGTTGACAAATCCTAAGGATGCAAAATAGGTGCTGTGAGCACATAGCTCTGCCTTGAGCAAGTCAGTTTTGATTAATGCTAACAATGAATTCAAAACGTCATAAATGAGCTAACGGATAGCATCTGTGTCATGACGTTTTAACTCAGGCCTGGACGATTTAATCCTACTATATTAGCCAAAATCAGATCAATTACTGCAGAATTTTCCTTTTTTAAATTTTTTTAAAAACACATTAAAATACAAGACAAAGATAACCGCATTCAACCCTTACCGAAGAGTTGTGACTGTCTCCTCCGTCCGTATCAGTGTGCAACTGTATCTGTATCAAGCTGCTGTGGCCAAGGCGCACACGCCAGAAGGAGCCGCACAATTGCAATGACTTCTTAACATTCTATTTAATTTATTAGTTCGAGTCAGAAATTTAAGTTGTTTTTTTTAAAAAGATAATTACATGAGTAGTTGTAAAAGTCAGTGACTATAGTGACTCAGTGCTTCAAAATACAGAAGCTGATAAAAATAAAAGAAAATTGACATAGTAACTACAATAAATAAAAAAATTAATAAAATAAATAAAACGGTGACTATGGTCCAGGCCTAAGAACCACGGACAGGAGTCACTTGCCGTTCGCAGCCTATATCCAGACAGTCTCCCCTGGATGGAGTCAACCAAGTAGAAGAATATAGACGAAGCCATTTCCTGGAGCTGCTGCAAGACATTCTTTGTGGAGGGGAAGGCAGACACCTGTAATAAAAAGAAAAAAATATATGAATATATGTCTGTATATTTTTTTATTCACTCAACTGTGATTCCACGCACACAACAGCAGGAAGCTCGTTCGTGCCGGTGTGCAGTCTGACCTTATATTGGTCATCGACAAGCAGTAAGACTTTTGCGTAATCCTGGTCCATGAGTGGAAGCATAAGCGACTGAAGGATTGGCTGAGGCAGAGCAGGTGAGGTAACGTGGCTCTTCTTCCCAAAGATGGGGTTAAAAACATGGAGTGTTGTCAAGCCCGTGTCCTGGTAGGAAAACAAAAGCCTCAGGATTTACATTAAAAAAAAAAGAGATATTCGATAGAGATTGAAGCCTCAAATCTTGCGGCGGCATACCTTGTCTTTGATGAGCAGTGTGCATTGAGGGGGGTGAGGGAAGTGGGCAGTGGTCCGTTGCACCATGAGTTTGAAGGCTGCGTTGGATGGGATGTTCTCCAGGTAGTGCCGCCACAAAATAGTGCCCGTCTTGCTGTCAATGCCAAAGAGCTGAAGAGACGAGAGGAGGAAGTTTGGTGGTTTGGGATCAATGCTGTAGGGCTATGGGCCGACCAATTAATCGGCCGGCTGATTGGCTGATAATAGCTCTTATAAAATCTGTGTTTTTTGAAATAGATAAATGCATTACAACATAACACAAAAATATAAACATTCCGACACCCCTATCCCCTCACATAAACCAAAAAAAAAAAATCTGCCTTGAAATCATGCGATATGCTTAGTTGTAACATTAAAGGGGAATTCAACCCCAACATTTTCTTTCCAATATGTTCTATGCACCTCCTCTGGTCTAAAGACGACATCCTGATTCATATTGTGGAGGAGGAGTTAAGTCGCACTATAACGACCAATCACGGCTCACTTGATTTCTGAAGCTGAGCCATCACCTGAGCAACTGTGATGTCATTTTCAGTCACCCCCTGAGATGGACAAAAATGGGCGCATTTTACCGCTCAACTCATACTTCACAAACGCAATATTAACTCATTCAGTACCAGCCAATTCTGGACCAAGTCTGAAAAGACGTTTAAAAACGTCTTTGGGAGTGAATGAGTTAACCAGAATGCACTGTTCAGACTAGTGAGGCTGGGGAGAACATATTCTTGTCATGAAAATCTTGGGGGTTGACTTCCCCTTTAAGATGAGATATTGTAAAACAGTCAAATGTCCTGCCTGTAATTCATATCTTTATTGTTTGCATTAAATGCCCCAAAACAATTTATTTTTAATTCATCAGGCGATTAATCTGTTATTTTATTCTGCCAAATATCAGAATCAGCCAAAAATATCTTAATAATAATAAAACCTATCGGTCACGCCCTCTGTAGGACATGTGCATGAAACAAGAAGCAACAGACCATGGAGTACCTTGCCAGATGCGGTGACCATGACCATCATTTTCTGCAAGTTGAATTCATCTCTGGACAGCGTCTCAATGCTCACGTCGTTTTTAACTTGGCTGTGAGGTTTGCGCGCATCGTAGAAGAGCTTCCAGAGGTGAGCGACCCATGCTTGTAGGAGGATGAGCTGGGAGGACAGGCGCTTCAGCACCATGGACATCAGGCCATCTTGACAGGAGTGCGAGTGAAGAACACAGTCGGTGCTTAAGATAAGGTCTGCAGTCTCTCACGTGCCCACTGCCTGGTTCACGTGACTTTTTTTTTTTTTGCTCTTATGTGGCTACTTTTACGCACATTATGGCAATGTGAGAGGAAAATACAGTATGGTGGAGTGCTAGAGCCTATGCCAGCTGACTTTGGGTGGAAATCAGCTGGGATAGGCTCCCTAGACTGGTCGCCAGTCAGTTGCAGGGCACATGTAGAGGCCAACAACCATTCACACCCACAACCCCACCATTGATCCTACACTGCCCGTACACCAGTCAGGCGAGCGTACAACTCCACCATCGTTGACCTAAAATTGCTGAAACATTTTCTTTTTACCTTGAATGGCTGAGTCCAAGTGCAGCAATAAAATGGATAGAAGAAGAAAAGGTGAAGCTAAAAGCAACAAAGTGATTCACAGACCGCGTCATGCTGTGAGTCATGGAACGCGACAGGTTACGGTTCTCCAAAAGGAAACGGCAGAGACATTTACCGGCCTTTTTGCCAAATTCCCCTTCCAGCTCGGCTTGTGTTCCCGTGAGGGGCAGATCCACCATCTCCATGGTCACTACGTCTGAAAGAGACTCCTCTCTGGTCCACACGACACGCCCTGAAAACAGACACTTACTGCTTGCTCATTTGATGTAACACAGCAGGAGGCACATGTCAGGCGATACGAGTTCTGGTCTGATTATATCAATTAATTTGTGTTTATTTGACAATGGAAATTTGGCCCGTCCCCAGGTAACCACAACCAAGACTCAGACTGGCAAACGGTTAGCCGCTAAACTGTGCTCATAACAGCTAACTCACTTTAATTCACTGACACCCAAATCACTTACCAGGCAAGGCCTCGCTTTTTAAAGGCCGACACACAAAAGGTCACAGATAGTATGGTCTAAGGACGCGAGGATGGCGACCCCAATAATATCATCTGCACCTCATACGCACATTTTGTTAGTTAAGAATACAAAATATTTGTTTCTCCAATTACTTGATTATTCAATAGGATTATCAATAGAAGATTCAAAGATGGGCGGATGATGCATTCTCTACTGCCGTCTTGTGGCGGCATACTTGAAACGTTCTCAAACTGAAAATTTTGCTCAACTTTAAAAAAAAAATAAACAAAATTTAAAATTTAAAGAAAAAAAACAAAATGGTCCAAAAAATATTAACCATTACTACTGTGGTTTGTACATGGTAAATCATTTATCTTTGTTCATCTGTCTAGTTCACCCCAGTGACTAATAGCGACGGGAGAACTATATAATGCAGTCACCCGCAACCCTAATGGGGACAGCAGACGGTTTATTTCTATTAGCTTACCCACCCTGACCCCCACACACCCTCGCAAAAAAAGCACGGCGGCAAAGCAGCATAGGACCTTCTCCAAAGCAAAGTCAATACCTGGCTGTTGCAAAAAGCTCAGCGTGTGGTCTTCGGTCTGCAGCATGACCCTGTAGCCAACAGAGTCGTCTTTCTTTAAAAATGTCTGAACGTACAGCTGAAAAGACAGAACACCAGTAATGACAACGTGGCACGGGTGTACAGAAAGCCAACATTCAAGTGCATAAGAGTCAAATCAGCAGAGATGACTAATCCAGGGACTGACGAGAACCTGGAAACTGGCTTTGGGGAATATTACCTCACCTTCTCGGGTTTGCCACTATTAGGATCGATGTTAACATTCAAGGTGGTGTCGAGAAGTCTGCGTCCAGTTTCTGCGCTGAACAGGTTAACGCTGCAGGCCTACAAGATTGGAAGAAAGGTAATCATCCGAAGTGTTTTGATATGACACGTTTAGATTTCATTTGCAGACAAGATAGTCAAATGACACGTTCACTCACCGTTTTATTCTTGGGTGACATAACAGCAACAACGGTTTTATCTCCAGTGGTGTCAAATGAAGCCAGCATCGCCTAGAGTTCAAGACAAAGGTGAAAGGTCTCTACTCTTTGAAAATCAGGATTTTGTCGAGACCAGCAGATAAGTATCACGTGAGGAACCGGAAGCGTGTGATCGGAGATCACAACTATGTGCCCGACTGCCATTTAGTCGACTTTCTCACGGGTTCCACTGTAGAAGTGGATGAAAACATGATTAAAGTTTCTCGACCGCAAATGTTACTTTTTAATCAAAGCAGAGGAGGAAGGGACTAACGATCCAACAGATCCCTATTTGAAATAATCACTCAGTGAAGGCATCAATAAACATTCCATAACTGAGGAGTGGGGGCGGCCCGGTAGTCCAGTGGTTAGCACGTCGACTTCACAGTGCAGAGGTACCGGGTTCAATTCCAGCTCCGGCCTCCCCGTGTGGAGTTTGCATGTTCTCCCCGGTCCTGCGTGGGTTTTCTCCGGGTGCTCCTGTTTCCTCCCACATTCCAAAAACATGCATGGCAGGCGGATTGAACACTCTAAATTGTCCCTAGGTGTGAGTGTGAGCGTGCATGGTTGTTTGTCTCTGTGTGCCCTGCAATTGGCTGGCAACCAATTCAGGGTGTCCCCCGCCTACTGCCCGAAGACGGCTGGGATAGGCTCCAGCACCCCCCGCGACCCTAATGAGGATAAAGCGGTTCGGAAGATGAATGAACTGAGGAGTGCAAAATTAAGAGTACAGTAAAGGGTCCACAGACACCTTCAGAGTGGCATGTTCATCTAAATCGGGTGCGACAATGCTGCAGGTGTGCTACGTACAGGCTTGAAATCTCTCAGTGTGACGATCTGTCCGTTGTTGAGCTGAAGAAGCAGGTAATGGTCGGGACTGAGCTGAAGGAGGAACTCAGAGAGCGGGCGCCGGGACGGATTAGGCTGGGCGGACACCAACACGGGAAGGAAGTCGGGTGCAACATGGAACCCCAGTGACTACGGATAGGGAGACGTTTGAGACAAATTAACAATACGGGACCATGGAGAAAATTTTATTCAGGTGAATACCTCCAGAGGGATCTGGGTCATCTGTGTCTGTGCATGAACATCAAGCATGTAGAGAGAGGTTGACAAGGTATCCATGCACATCAATATTCCCTGGCTGACCATGGCGCAGCTGCTTTGTATGTTTGACAGCCACGGCGCTTCCACTGAAACCTCAACAAGCAAAGAAAGTAAGTCAATCAAAAAGGCTTGAGCATTGCCCGGGTATGACCGATGTGCAGTTTTCCACAAAGGCTTCAGATGCGACTAACATGAAATTGTGAATACCTGCTTTATTATTTCTCCATCGTCCACACTGTAAGTAACAATAGCAATGTGGGAATGAGGCAGGACTCCCAGTACGTACACTTCCCCAGTTCCTCCAGAATACACAAACTGGTAATCCACTGTCTCGCTGGAAAAACAGAAAAAAAAGACATATGCATTATTTTCCAATCCATAATGAAAACTAAATAGTTTTGTTTTGTTTTTTTAATTTTAAAGTCTTCAAAAAACACGAATGAACATCCAATATTCGTTTGACAGGAACGGTCATGAGTGGGTGTGGGTCGACTGGGTTCCCCGCCCAAAAATCAACAACAAAAAAAGCACCACTTGAGTTGAGATGGATTACTTCAACATACAGTACTTCCTTGACGCCAATAATTAATGTCCGATCAGACAGGACTCTGGTGCCATCTAGTGGCATTTTTGGACAGAACAGGAAAAAAAAGAATTCAACGATCCCACCAGTGTATTACAGCAGTTATGTTCCAGACCCACCCGCAAGATGTGTTTGTAATATGTAAAGACCATATTTCAAAATTTCTAGTTGTTTTAATCCTCACCCATGCTCAAAACAAATGTTAAATTATTAGGACATTTTCATCAAGCTATAAAAAGGTTGGGGTTCTTACCCATCTGGGAGATTCTCAATCCACTTTTGATGACCATTTGAAAGATAATGAAGAGACAAGGCAGTTTTCTTTAAAACAGCAACATGCTTAACTGTGTCTTGCTGTCCAACAAAAGATGCCGCCTGGAAACTGGAATGTTGAACAAACACAGACATGGTTCAACAACCGAATTGACAATACGGTGCAGCATAGCATAAGACAAGCTGTCTATCACCTGCCAGAGTCCAGGACAATCTCCCAATTCAAACCACCAACATTTATATCCCAAGAACGTAATATGCGGCCATTTCCTACCACAAGCACAGCATCTAATAGACAAAAAAAAAATTGCTCCGTAAACACTCTATACAACTCAGTGTGTCCAAATTGCTTCACGCACTTACCTTGTCCATAATGAAGAAGAGCATTGATATTTCCCTCTGGCCCATTCTTATCCACATGCCGCCAAACTGTGACAGACATGCAATCAAGACCTCACAAAAAAAAAACCCGCTCTTTTCCACAACAACCAGTAAATGGGTACAACAGACCAGACCAATAAAATACTCACAAAGTTCTCCAGTCCTGGTGTTTACTGCGGCAAAAACATTCTTCTCGGTTGCCAGAATCACCTTTTTGGATGACTGCAGGTGGGCATCAAAATAGGCAAAGCGGACATTGCCAACATATTGCTGCCTCCTGTTCAGAAAAAAAAGAATATGGTCTGTTTTTGGTGACACAACAATTTTGCATCGTAGCATATTACATAAATTCAGTCATTAAACAAAATATACTGATGGACACACAAGTACTTTAATATTACCAGATCAAAACAAAACGCTAAGCTTTATGAATGTCGTCAAAAAAATAAACCAGCAAATAATAACGCAGGCAGTGTTTTACGCACATTCTGGATTTTCCTTGATACAAAGTCCAGTGCAAATACAATAAACGGATAGCTGCACATACTAGCGGACACCCTCGCAAGTGTTAGCATTAGCATGTCTACACCACATGACAGGATTTTGAAACCGTGCGTTTTTCAAACGTTTCCAGAATTGTTTACCAGTCAAATTTTCCCACTTGATCTTCAAAGACGGCATCGACAGCGAGGCATAACATAATCACTTTGAACGACAACAACAATAATTTAGTCATTGGTACAGTCATTTTGCCTTGAACTCTCCGGGACATACAGCAGGAAGTAGGACAATGTCTTTTTTCCACTTGGTTTCCGGAGACATACTGCCCCCTATAGTTTGGGGGTTTCGTGGTCTACGAAAATGCAGTTCGGTTTAAAGCAACACAATTCAGTGCTCGAAAGCATCTTCCAAACGTCAACTTCAAGTCAATAGAAGACTTTCACTTTTCGGACCGTAACACGTAATATCGCACGTAGTATTTAATCGTAAAAAGATGTCCCCGCCATGTTGGATGTGGCACGCCTCATTCGTTTGTTCCGTGGAGACGTGTCAACCGTCAAAGCCACAGTTTACAGGATTAATAATAAAAAAAGTTTCAGTTGTATTTGGCCATTTCAACACAATTTTGCGATGAGAATTCGGTGGCTAAGTGCAAGGAAACGACGTTACGAGACAGCGTTTAACGTGAATCCATCCATCTATTACAGTATCCTCACGAGGGTCGCGGGCGTGCTGGACGGAAAGTTGGATTGAAATAAATGACCAACCAGGGGCGCCCAAAGGGATGGTAAGAGGAAAATGTGGACGGATTTTTCCCCCCGTATTAACTGCACAATTTAATTAGTGAATCACTATGAGATATATGAAATATGTTCACTATGAAATTGTACACGAATATCACTGCAAATAAAACGGCACTATCTACACTGGAAAAAAAATACATATTTGGTTCCTTTGGATTTACTTTATTCGGACATGATTAAAATGTGTAAAACTGACATGTCCATCCATGATACATTATCCGAGCCCCTTACCATATCCATCGCACTGAAAAATTCTGGCCACACTCCTGGGACCAGCACGTTATTTCTTTTTTTTCAAGAGCACAAGTTCCTGTGTCTTTTTGCCTTTGAAAGTGTGTTTATGGAAGTCTTACACATGGTACATTACAATAATACTGTATCATAAATTCCTATAAACAAACAGAAGAAAGTCAGTTGTTGTTTTAAAGTTCTCTATAAATACAGTTGAGTTGAGTTGAATTGAGTGATCTCAGTCATTGCCATTTTCTGTTGTTAAATTGATGATACTCTGAAAAATAAATTAATCCTTTCAGAAAAGCCACATTCACCGCTATGTTTCAAGATCTGGTTGATTGACACAGATAAATATTGAATTTAAAAATTGTATGATTTGTTATCTCAGGAATCATGTTGCATACTGTGGTAACAGTAATAGTCATGAAATAATTTGAAAAAAAAATACACATCGCTTCTGTCGGGTGGATCCTTGCATCTCCAAAAGCATCACTTTTCAGCCCCCCATGAAACCATGCCAATTTGAAGATGAATTATCTGAAGGTTTGTTTGTTTTGTTTATGTTTAGTTTTGCCGTATGCGGAAGTTGGTCGCACATATTCCGGACTGTTTTGAATGTCACTGTACATTGCTGTCATGGACACACAAATAATTATACATAAATTGTAGTAAATGAAGAAATAAATATGATCGATTTGAATAGTTTTCCGCCTAATATCCGACAATTTAAGTGGTTGGGAGGAACTGGTTGGGGCAGTTCTGCCACATCTAAAACGGCGGACGGACTAACGGTTCTGAGGAAACGGGCCAACCTGGTAAATTAAGTTAGGTGTCTGCATTTTATACGTCTATGGGACTACAGGACTACTGATGACGCACGGGGCTCGTCAAACCACGCCCCCCCCCCCAAAAAACAAAAACAAAAACCAAAACTTCCCGAGATAACGTACCTAAAAAAAAGTTTACGTTTTGATTCCCTCAACCAACCTTAAATTATCCATACATAGTAATTACTGCTTTTATTTATTAGTAACCTGAGCCATTTCCCTCGTACATTGTAATGGGAAGAAAAATACTTAAAAATATCAAGGTTGGGTGTACCGAAACACATTTAACGTAACGGCTCACGTTTTATGACGTAAATTCGAAGGTTTTAGTGTAAGAAAGAAAATGTCGAAGGATAGCAACGAGTTTGGCGTGAAGCGTTTACGGACCGACAGCGCCCCCTGTGAAGTTGCGCACTCAGTTTCTTCTTCCCCTAACTAGCTTTTTTTCTGTATGGGATTTCAAGATGGCGTCGAGCGGAGGAAATGGGGAACACGAATGGACAGCAGCGGTGCGGCCGCTTTTATCGGCTTCGTACACCGCATTTGAAACGAAAGAGCTGCCGCAGCTTATCGGATCCATTATTAACAGGTAAGCGATCGCGTGTCAACACGTCACGGCTCCGCGTTTGGGCGAACACCGGTCGCATTCACCCAGGAGTGCGCTGGCTTGCTAACTTGCTAACGTAGCCCGGGTAGTGGAACTGGATGGGGAAACGTCAACCACTTAGCTTTTGCTAAGCTAACCGTAGCGGCTAAGCGGCTAGTTGAGCTTAACTTGCATTGGCATCAAATCAGCTGCTGGTATTAGCTAACGCAACTACTTAAAATGCATTTAATGTTAACCTAACTCGGTACACGATATTTATTCGAAACACAATACGCCCTTCGATACGAGGGCATTCATGCGTGTTCGAGTATACACCTTTACAACGTAATTGTAAATGTTAGCAAAATCTGCTTCATCATTAGCTAGCTAACTAAACAATTCCAATCAAGCTAGCGAACGGGCCTGCCAAAAGGTCTGGATAACGTGACGAGGAAATGGCCACATACGTGACCATGTTGAGCGTAAAACATTGGTTTTGCATAGCTGGCTCGACTTTTCCAGACTCGCCTGGGTGCACCGCAGTGACAGTTCAGCATGTTATCTACTCTGTTGACACTTATTATATGTGGCTGTGTCAACGATTGCAGGTGAGCACCCGCGACTCTTCTCCGTATTTTCTAGGAGCAAATATGTTAATGTTTACGTCAACTATTTAATAATTTAAGAATAATAATGGAAAAACATTTTTCAAAAATACATTTTTTATACGTACACTGCCTTTCAAAGATTTGGCGTGAGGATAATTTAAGAAATGCAGTCTACACAAGTTCTCTGAATCAGTAAAGATCCAGAGCACATTTTTTTAAATTCGTGAAATGTCATGGCAAACCACTAAACAAAGTTGGAACCAAGAAGTGAATACACATGCCAATTATATACTCTCTGTCATCTAATATAATATTATTTATTCGTTCTGTCCGTCACGTTAACCTGCTGACATGGATACACAACCTTTGTCAGTTTTTTTTTAAACAAACTGGAGCTTTAAGTCAATTCCTCGACTTCAATGTCATGCTTTGTGGGTGAAAAATAATGGAATGGAGAGACAGGAACATGCCTCTATATTTTGTTAGGATTGATACAAGTTATTATGATAGTAGTAAATCATTTAAGGAAAAAAAAAATCTGTCACTTTTTTACCAGAACAATTATATGCTTAGGATTGACCTTTAGAGGCTTTGATCGGATTCGCCAATCACTAACTTTTTCATGAATATCGATAATTATCAGACACCGGTTGGAGCTTCTGTAGTCGTTATGTGCCAAATTTCTCAATGCACGGCCGTAATAAGGATGTGGATGGATGAGTTGTGTGGCTTGAAAAATAAGTTAAGCCCCCAGCACATGAGGATGGTTAGTATGCAATGATGCATTTCATGGCGAAGTCGTGCGGACCCCGAGCCATATGAACTATGCCTGGATTGCATTTTGGAGGTAACATTGTATTCATTTTTTGTAATCCACAAAACGATGTTGGCGGTCAATGCAGACGTGCATTGCGACCAAAATAGGATACTGCTTTGCCAGGTCATTTAACTGAACGGACCGGCGAAGCACGGGCTGCTTGTGCATTTTTACAAGCAGCTCTGCTATTTTATCGTTTCATATACATTATGTTTGTACTAAGGTAGTGGACTTTCATTTCACAAAACTATGTGGTTATGGTTGAACATTTTGATGCTTAAATATCCTGGATATGTTTAATTATCTTTATATTAGGTGTGATCTTCATAAATTAAACTGGGAGTTCTAATCGATTGTGGATTAGACTTGTGCCTTCCATAGCTGCTTGTGGTACTGTTGTTGTGTGGTTCTCTGAAGTCTGGGTGTCCCCAAACCTTCAGTAGTGTATTAATTTGTAAAGGTAATACATGCTTACATGTTTAAAGTACCTTTCAGGACACCTTATTCCTCTAAGAAACCAGGGATGGACGTGACAACTGCAAGCACATCATTTTAATGTAGTAATCTTAAATATCACAATGGTCACTGCGTAAGATTTTACTTAAATCTTTGGGACAAATACGGAGCTAAATGAGCATGTCTTCTTGTTCTGCACGGCCATGTTTTCTTGGGCCGCCCAGCAAACTAGTTCATTGTGTGCCGTTTCTTCACCTCAAAGTAATGTGTGTTGGTGTCGTCGTAAACTGATGATCACCTGTAATTATTTATACTCCTTGTCTGCCACCTACTACTCATGGGTCAAACCCACTGGTTGAGAATCACAATTCTGTATGTTGAATCGTAATTGCCACATGCGTGGGAAAAGCCCCGGCCGGGGTTCACGGTTGCACTCGGGGTCATGCAATAGCAACTTAAATAAAGAACATTAACAACAGGTTTAAACTGTCAATGACCCGATAAGGAAATAATGCTGTTCATAGATCGGAATTACAATTTCTTTGAATCAATCCCCTTGTTTGTTTTTGTTTCTACTTTGTTGGTTGTACTGTATTAGGAACATGAGTGTGTATGGCAGTATTCACACATTTCACATTGTGAAATCTTGACAGAGCCCAAAACACTGCACAGGTGTTCAGTGAAATTTGGCCGCTTACTAATGGGAAAAAAAATAAAAACAGAGGACTATTTTGTGTAGTACTGTAATACCGCTTACCTGATACTTTTTTCAGATACTTTATATGCATACTATATTTGAAGCAGTTCTCGTATGATAAGGAGAATGAACTCCAACAGTATCACTCTTAAGCAAAAAAAAATGGGAGGGATGGGGTCTATGATAATAACATTTCTAGGCATCCTTATCATTTCTCCATTTTAATTCTAAGATTAGTTGTCACACAGTACAACATGGTGAAGGCTTAGTCAACTTTGAAATATCCTAGGAGTGTGAGTGTGTGTGTGTGTGTGTGTGTGTGTGTTCGCGTGTGTGTGAAAAGTCAATACAACGTTCTATTCAAATGCATGTGTCCAACATGTAATCAATGATTTCAATTTTTATTTGCAGTGAATCGGACATTCTTCACCATGACAAACAATATGAGCCGTTCTACTCGTCATTCGTGGCGCTCTCTGCACATTACATCACTACAGTATGCGGGCAAAGTACGTAACTTCGATGTTCTTTCATGTTTGGGTTATTGCGGTGTTTCTTCTCTCGGATATTTAATAGATGACCTTCAGAAAAAGTCTAAATGTTGTAGTTTCTTGCGCCCCATCATTAATTGCCTCGCATTTTTTTGTTTTTTTGAAGTACCAAGGAATCAGTTGCTCTCTGTAGCTGCGGCATGCAAAGTTCTGATCGAATTCTCTTTGCTGCGCTTGGAGAACCCTGACGAAGCATGTGCTGTGTCACAGGTGAGATCAGCCAGTCAGGATTTTGTCGCTCAAATTTACCATTAAAGGCAATTTGCTTTCATTTTCAATTTTGTATTTATTTTATTTTTTTTAATTTCTTCAGCCATGACTTCCAATCACATTTTACAATGTATTATTATTATTATAATTATTATTGCAGAAACACCTGATTCTTCTAATAAAAGGACTTTGCACGGGCAGTAGCAGACTGGATCGCACAGAAATTATTACTTTCACTGCAATGATGAAGTCTGCCAAGCTGCCTCAAACGATTAAAACCCTTTCCGATGGTAAGAGTGGTGTTATGGTTATCTGAATGTGACACAAAAGACTTAACAGCATTTTTACTCCAGAAAATTCCTGTACAGTACTCTGGATAGAACCATTAATAAATCTCTAGAGGGAAAATAATAGCGACACATAAATTTGTGTCATTAGTGTAAGTTGAAAAAAAATGTGATAAAAAATATAAATAATTACAATTTCATTGGGTATTCTAAAATTGTCAATTTTGCTTTTGATTTAACAGTAGAGGATCAGAAAGAGGCACCCAGTACTTTGAACCCTGAACTGCGACACAAAGAAGTGCAGATGAACTTCTTTAATCAGCTAACTTCAGTGTTTAACCCCGACCTTAGCACCATTTTTGCCCCTTCACCACACATGCAGGTAAGGCTTGATGCTGAATATACATCCGAACTCAGCCTAATAAACTAACTGCAGAATGGCCGTCATCGACGGCCATACATTCTTAGTTATAATTCGGATGACTTTCTTTATAGGCTGAGAGTGAGTGTGATGACCAGACATCTGACCAAGCTGCTCAGGCCAAAATGAAGAATGCATTTGTCGCTCAGAATGTGTCAAGCCTACAAGAACTGGGTGAGTAGTAATTTTTGTGGACAGGAAGCTACATGCCGATAAAAAATTCTTTGCCAGAAAAATATTGGTTTAGAAATAATATAATTAAAGGGAGATCAGGGGTTCAGTTTGACTGGAAAATTTCCAAGCTCCCAGGATAGTAATAGAAGCAAAATGCCAAATATACTTTTGTGTCGCCGACGAGCCATTTTTGTGCAAACCCTAAGAAAGGAGCCTCTGATACGTCAGTTTCGTGCAGACTGTGAAAAGGGTTCCTCTTTTTGTTTTCTCAGGTGGGTCTGAGAAGTTACTGCGAGTGTGTCTCAACCTACCCTACTTTCTACGTTACATTAACCGTTTCCAAGATGCTGTGTCAGCAAACTCTTTCTTCATCATGCCTGCCACAGTAGCTGATGCCACAGCTGTCCGTAATGGGTATGTCGTGTTTGCGTGTTTTGTTTTTTTAAGTCTGTGTTGCTGTCTAATGTGAATAAATAATGAATGTGCTCTACCCTACACATACCCAGATTCCATTCACTGGTGATTGACGTAACCATGGCTTTGGACACGCTCTCTCTGCCTGTACTGGAGCCACTGACACCAGGCAGATTACTGGATATGACCGTCCTGGCTTTGAGTTGTCTTTATGCTGGTAGGCTGATCATTCACTGTTGCTGTTGTTTTATCTTATTGATCCGGCACATTTTGACAATCGTAGTACTCTGCTTGTAAAATATTTCTATTAAAACACAAATTCTCAAACATTTTGGGTCCTGCGACCCCTTATAGTGGAGACATTTTTACGAGGACCTCGTCACAGTCTTAATGCTCAACTCAACTGTATTTATAGAGCACTTTCAAACAGCCATCGCTGCATATCAAGTGCTGTACATGGAACAACTAACATACACCAGTAAAGCAACAAATCGGTAACAATGCTAATTAAATGTAGTGATCACTGATCACTTTAGCTCTGCTGATACTTTGCACATTGTCTCACAGTTGTCACTGGGTGGTACCACCGCACTACGGTTCACTTACATTACGAAATGTCCTTCCATACCTATTTGTCAAGTCCTTGTTTATGATGATACTAATGCAGCGTATTATACCGGAGACAAATTCCTTGTGTGTTCTACATACTTGGCCAATAAAGATGATTCTGATTCTGATTAAACATGAATCTCATGTGCACCCCTAAATAGCGGAGTAATTATTCATTTTATTTTTTATTTGTAATGTTTCAAGCTAGATGTCATATTAAATGTACAGAACCTAAATTCAATTTAATTAAATCAAATGTTAATTTATCTTTGGATCGCGATCTTACATGCACTGTTTTGACTAACGTCAAGGCTTGTGAACAGAGAGAAGCTAGTTGACCAAAGAAGTCAGTATTGATAACCCAGCAATTTTTTTCCTGACCGTTCTAGTTAGTATTTTTCAAAATAGCAACCTATGAGTTTAAGTGCCCTTTAGTACCAAGAAACAGACTTTTGATGGCGGCGCGGGCACCCGCAGCGGCTCCTCATGTTGTCTGGTTGAGAGGGAAGAAATTTCATCCGTGCTGTATGTTACACATAGAGGACATTTGACATTAAAGTTGTACTTGACTTGATTCAGATCACACGGTTGTCATTCATTTTCACATTGTGTTACATAGGACAAGAAAGGAGCCCGGTGGAAGGCAATCACAGTCATTCATATTGAATACTGCCAAAGACATGCCCCCCCCCCCCCCCCCCCCCCCCCCCCC
>CAAKHF010025133.1:43788-62462 GCA_901007745.1 Hippocampus kuda | reverse complement strand
TTTTTTGTCCGCCACGTTGAAGGTTGAGATCTGGAGGATAAGGTAGCCGACTGAATCATTTTTGATCAGGTTTTTTTTCTTCTCTGTCTAATTGTAATCAGTTAATATCAACCTTGTTGTCATTGGAGATACAGTATGTATAACTGGCATACTAAAACTATTCCTGCAGCAGGGTTGTATTCTATATAGATCTATGTTTCAATTAATTTTAATAAAATCCATAGATTACTATGCATGTATGTATCATGCAATTTCTAACATTGCCAAACATTAAAGCTTACCTTCAACAAACCGTTGAGAACAAACACAGATGTATGGATATCTGTCTGCTGTGTGAGAACAATTTCTAACTGAAACGGAACTAAACTTAAATTGGACTTAAAAAAATACAAATACATCATGGTAACATGATACTGTACACAGTTTGATTGTGTGATTGTTTCATGTGCCACTAGAGGGAGCGTCTGCACTAGTAGTGGTACTCGTACCACAGAATCACTGGTTCAGTTGGTTACTTAGGTTTAAAATTCGGCAAACGGCTTGCACTGAAATTCCTTGTCAGACAGCTAAAAATGTTAACTCTGATTAATGATCAATAGGCTCTATACTTGCCCTTTAAACATGTGTCACTTTGACTTATATATATATATATATATATATATATATATATATATATATATATATATATATATATATATATATATATATATATATATATATACACATACACACACACACACACACACACACACATGATTTTTCAACACTATTTTGGGGGCATAGGTTATGATGATAATTTATGTTTGAGGTCTTGATGGAAGAACAACAGATTTTTAGATTTTTGCGGAAATGCACACAAAAGAAAACAGGGTGACTGGAAGTTCTGGAAACTTCCATATTGGATGGGCGCTAAAACAACAACACATTTAATTTCTCATAAACAACAACTCAAGCAGGTTTTTGTCATACTCTGCATCCGTTTTCATTAAATCTGACGTTGAAGTTGTGTCTGGCTCTTGTGCAAGGGATGGCCATTTGACTTCCTTGGTTTCCTACAATGAATTTGTAATATTTGAGAAATGGTTTTCATTGGATGTGAACAATCACTGAATTCTGAATTCCTTTTTTCATGACGCTGTTGTATCGAACAGACTAATGCTGAGTCAGTTCCCATAGCTGACATCATGTTGTCCTTTGCACGTCAAATGAGTTTCAACTCCGTTTTGCCTCAATATCAACAATCGGTTGCACACAATCGATGGAATTCTTAGTGATCAATCAATCGACTAATCGATGATTATGCGCATGCTTAATTTGTCTTCCCCTAACAGAGGCTGGTGGCTCATCTTTCCCATGATTCTACACCTGGGGATTGAGCAATCCATCCCAGGGGATACCATTCGACCTCCGTGTTACATGTTTAAAAAAAACACACACACACACACACAACCATTTGCCATAGAAATTAATGGATTTGTAATTATTCTGGTCCAGAGTGAAACTAACTGAGCACCAAGATGATTTATTCATTGTTTGGAAACATTTGTCCCAACATGCTGACCTATTCCTTTAAAAAAAAAAAAACCCTGTAAAGTGAATTCAGAGATTTGCTTCTAAATGCATTCTTCATTTTTTTAATATAGTTGTTGAAAAAATGTACAAAGACTGAACTGAGAACTGTGAAAAGATCATAGTAGATTTAACGTTAAACAGTTTTTCGCTATTTTTGGGTTCCCTCTTTTTATTATTATTATTTTCTTTCTTTTTTTTTTTTTGAGTGGAGAAAACACATTTGAGGCATCTGGCATAATTCATCCCTCCCCACAATGTCGAAGTTGTGACGTACAGCGAGCTGGGTTCACAATTGTCTGCTGGTGTGGCTGCTTTAGAGCACCTCATTGTCAGCCATGAGTGTCATGTTGCGGAGATAAAGACGAAAGAGTGAGGAAGGGGGATTTTCTTCATTTTAAAAAATTATTATTGTTTTTTTATACTTGACAGCCAGCGCCTGGACAGGTTTTGCCGCTTTAGAGCTCCCTGTTGTCTCGCAGATATATTTTCACAGCTCAAACATGGAGTAATGTGTAGACGTAAGAAGGTGCTAGGCAAAATAGCCTCCGTTTTTCCAGGACGTAGTAGAAGTATTTGATTAACAGTTGTGGGGGGAGTGGCACGCCCACAATATTCTAGAGCAGACATTGGCTTCATTTTTCATGATTTAGAAGCCTCATTTAATATACTTGCCACTTTCATTTAAATTTGGCAAAGTCATGAACACAATTCTCTGTGGTGTGTCAAATTCAGAACACATTTTCACTTTACAGGGACTTTAAGACATACAGTCTTCCCATTTAAGATAAGGTTTTATGACAATCATTTTTAATAGTGCTGAGTGTGCAAAACAAGAATTAAAAAAAATACAGGGATGGGCACTTAACTAACTCTCCAGATTGTTTTTAGAGCTCACCTTTCCATAGCGAATGTCATTTTGCCTTCTTTTGACAGACAGCACACTTGAGTTTAGAGCCAATAGTGACGTAGTGCACTCCAATTTGCCCCAATCGCTTCTAAGACTCAACTAATGAATTCAATTGATGGTTGCCTACGCCCATCCTTCTTGTAAAAATTTATTGAGGTAAAATTTGTTTCACTTCTTCCAGGTGAAGATTGAAAACAATTTTTAAAATGTGGCTTGAAAAAAAAGGGACAAAGTGTAAGAAAAATGACTGGATCACTTTTTGTTGCTTGAACGACTGTGTGCGTGCTCAAATGCGTTTGATGGTGTGATTAAAAAATTTGAGGCGGAATCAAAGTTTGTTTTTACTTGCCAGAGAGATTATTTGGGAGATTTGAACACATTATGAATGAGGAAAAAAAAAATCCCAGTTGGGGTGGTTTTTCAAGAGCAGCCATCATCATCATCCTAGTACTGTCAGTTGAAATGAATGGTCGTTTCCTTCAGTGCTGGTGTCGTCTTGCTTGTACATATTTGTCTTTTTCAATCACACCCCCCTCCTTTTTTTTCCTCTTAGAGGGCAGGGGGGAATCCACGAAATAGACGAGGGAGGGGAAAGAATATTTTGTTATCGTCCAATCAGAGGGTGACAGTATGTATATATCTATATTGTATATATGTGATGAAAATGCATTGGCTTTTTTGGGGTGTGTGTGTGACACTACCTTTTACCTGTACTATGTTTCTACATTCAGTGTTTCAGTGTTGATAATATATATTTGGTTTGTGTTTCATTGTTTTTATTTCATCTTTGTCATTTCTTGTTAGTTTTCCTCCTACTTTGCTCCTTTTTTTATTTTAAATTGCACGATTTATTACTTTTGCTGTCCGATGAGGTGACACAGCTACTCTTTGTATTCGTTTAGTGCTGTAAAGTGTTATTAGAATTGTCAATACCACCTGAAGCCACCCGTACCCAAGCTCCCTCCTTGCCCAATATGCATGAATGGCACTTACAAGAAATAAAATATGGTAACTTCACTGTGGAATGTTGTGCTGTTTGAGCCTTCTTCGTGAAGACATGTAACCACCTCCAAGGCATAGGACATATCTTTAGCATTGCTGTTCATACTTTGCTGAGTCACTGGAAAATGAACACAGATTACCTCCCCCAAAAGGTCTGAAAAAGTGAAAAGAAATGCTAGTTTCAAGCCAGGATTTCGGTTAGACTGCTGGGATTTCAAGTGAGGGGTTAGCATTTGAAATTATGGTTTCAGTCTTGGGTAATTGAGTCAAATTGAGGTTCCAAAGCAGGGTTATGTTTTCATGTCGGACTTCAAGACTGGGTTGTGTTTAAAATTTGAAATTCAAACCCAGATTAGCATTTCAATTTAGGATCAAAACGTTTAAATTTTCAAATTAAGATAAGAACACCTTTATTAGTCTCGCAATGGAGAAATTCCCAATTCATAGCAGCAAAGTTATGAAAGGTTTCAATCTAAAATTTAGGGTTCCAAATTGGCACTTCAAGGCAGGTATAGGATTTCAATGTAATATCAAGGCAGGGTTAGGGGTTCAAGTATAGGTTATGGTTTCAAATTAAGATTTCAGGCAAAGTTTCATGTATCAAGATAGGGTTCGAGTTTCAAGCCTGTGTTATGGTTTCAAATTAAGACTCCAGGCAAAGTTTCGGGTTTCAAATCTGTGTATCAAGCCAGGGTTGGAATTTCAATTTCAACCCAAATTTAGAGTTTCAATTTAGGGAAATCAAGACAGATTTAGGCTTTGAGGTCTGAGTTAGGGATTCACAGACTTCAAATTAGGGTTTCAAAACGTAGTGAAGAGTTTTAAAGTGGCGGCACAAGAATGTTTGGTGCTTTTGAATTAGGATTTCAACGTTAGGGTTACAAAATTGAAAGAGTGCTTGGTTTTAAAATTTGGTTCAACATTCGTAGACTGCTGTAGAGTGCAGACTATATGCGCTGTTAGCACTGTTTATGCGTGGGGTCCTTTTCTTTCTTTTCTTTGGCATTTGTGCCGCTTACATGTTTGACGTATCAACCAGGTTAAAAATGAAGCAAGTCGAATCACGTCACGACAATAGGTAGCAAAGTGTTCAGTCTTTTTGGGCGCAGACATGTTGACATGGAAGGTACCAAAGTGCACCGTGAACGCATCACAGCCAGATTAGATGCTCGCTGTCCCAAATCTCCCCCTCGGTGCGGAGAGGCGGCGAGGCGGCGTGTGATTGGTCCTCTGGCTCATCCCTCACTCTTAGCAGCCTATCGCGCCCGGAGACGAGCTGCTGGCTGGCTGCTGGTGTGGTACAGCACCGTGCAAGGCGAGCCGAGCCAACCCCGAGATAACAGCTGCACCGGAGGAAGAAAGGGGAAAATTGCCGAGGTGAGGCCTCTTTTTTGTGTGTTTAACAGAGGTCGGGGCACTTTTAAGTGGATTTGACACGCGTTTTAAGAAGTCCGATTTCCAACATCGGACACCTCCGCTAAATTCGCCGCGGTGTGATTTCTTAGCACTTGGGAGCTAAGTTGAGCTAGTAGCTAGCATTGAGAGGCTAGCTGATGGTTGTGGAGGGAGTAGGAAGAGGAGAAGGGGGGCTTTTCTCCACTTTTATACCCGATATCAAAGTTGTCGCTGTGGCTACTGAATGACGCCCCAAAGTCGTTACGCTAACCGCCTCTTTCGGCAGTCGCCCGAACTCTGCTCCCACGCCTCGCCAGCAAGCCCTCCCCCCGCTCAAGCGGCTCCTTGTCGAGGATGTGACCTTCCTGAGTTCCCGAAAAGCATGAAAGCCATCCATCGGAGAGCCTCCTCTTGGTGGTGGCCTAGCGCGGCGAGCTAAAGCTAAGCCGAACGCCCGACTCTCCACCTCCTGCGCCTCGGTTGCTGATTACTCCCCCTCTCTCCAGCCTCGCCGGTATCGGGTAGCAAATATAAATACCACCCCCGTTTCGAACGTTTGTGGGGAGGATTCGAACCGAGCCGGCCATCTCGTTGCTTTAAGTCTACGGCGGAAGAACCAGTCGATCAGGTTGTCAAGACTGGCGAATGCTAAGCGAAGCTAGGCGGCTAGCCCGGTACACCACGGTGCATGGAAGCAGATGGTAAACTATTTTCTTACGTCTCAGTTGAAATCAAACATAATTCCATTAAGACACGTCAACCTCCTTTCTTGCGTCTAATGTAGTAGGATACCATTTACAAGTTTCTCCGGGAACCCCATCAATGCAAAACGCCATTTCTGTAAAGTTGTGCAATCGTGTAAAATCATTTGTATCCCATATTTACTCTGAATGATGTGCAATCAAACAAGGAGATTGTTGATTTGAACACATAATGTTCAACTGACTTGGGAGGAAATGCCTCGCAGTGTGCTGTGAACTTTGGACGCAGTTTTTTGTCAGTAAAAGATAAATGGATCTTGCTGCTAGGCTCTTGTGACATGGATGAGTCTTCCTTCTTCGCTCCTGTGTGAGTTGACTCTAAATGCTTGGATTGTTCTAAATTGGGGTATAAAGCCTGAGTTAGGGTTTGAGGCACATGTTTCTGTTTCAAAGTAGGATTTCAATGTGAATAAGTAGGGTTTCAAAGTTGTGTGTAGCCAGGGTTATGATTTCAAAGTAGGGTTTTGAAATTCGAGGTGAGGATGTGAAGCCTGGGTCAGGACGTTATGACATGGTTGGAGTTTCCAGCAAATTTAGGTTTCATACTTGGATTTCAAGAAATTTAAATTCAGATTACAAGAAAACTTGAGGGTTTTCAATTTAGGATTCAAGCCAAAGTTTGGGTCACAAGGAAAGGTTGTGTTTTCATAGGATTTCAATGTGAAAATAAGGTTTTTCATCTGGGTTAGGTATTCAATTTAGGGCATGAAATCCGGTTAAGGTTTCAAGCAAATTCAGGTTTCGAACTTGGGTTTCAAGCATTTGAAATTGGGGTCTCAGGCATCTTTGGTAGGAATTCAATTTAGGTATGAATCCATCGTATCAAACAAAGCTTAAGGTTTCAAGTAGGATTCCAATTTAGCAGTCGTCTTTCAAATTAGGATTTTCAAAATACAAGTAGGATTTCAAATTGGGGTTCCTTGCCTGAGGTTGGTTTTAAACTAAAGGTGTCAAGACACGGTCAGAGTTTCAAATTAGGGTGTCTGACCAATGTTAGGATTTCAAACTTTGGGTTCGCATTCGGATTTTAAGCCAAGTGCAGAGTTTCAAAAAAGATTTCAGTCTTAGGTTTAAGTTAGGGCTGGGTGTAGAATTTGGGGTGTCAAGCCATGGTTGGGTTGTCTAGACGGAGTTAGGGTTTCTGATTTGGGATTCAAGCCCGACCTAAGGTTTCAAATTCGCAATTCAAAGAGGGTTTATGGTGATAGCGTGTGGCTAAGCGTTCAAAGTAGACTTCCAAGACAGGGTTTCTAACCAGGGCTGAGCTTTCAATTAAGATTTCATACTTGGGTTAGGGCAGTGGTTCTCAATTATTTTCTGTCATGCCCCCCCAAGGAAGAGGAAAACATCTCGCCCCCCCCCCCCCCCGCACGGCTATAAATAGTATCATTTGTCTATAAAATTGTCTATACACCTTTGCATAACACTGTATCCTTATTAACGTATAAGAGAATAAAAAAAGAAAGAAATATGGACCAACTTTATGGACCAACTTACAACAAAGAATAGCTTTAACTGGAACAGAAAAGATTTAAAGTGCATCTGAAATTCAAAAATAACATTGAATCATTAATTTAACAATATTTTTTGACTGGCCATGTCAAATCATACGATACTGACAAATAAAATGACATAAACTCAACTAATAATGCATTCAAACTAATCACCAACATTATCTCAGAGCACAATATTAAAAAAAAAACTTTAACCAGCAATACAAAAATACATAAAAGAATTTGTGCTTTTTTTTTTTTTAAATCAAAGATGCTGTCTGGATTAATGGCTACAATGAGCACATTTTGCAATGCACAGCTTTTCGAAGCGAGGTTTGAAGCACAGCACACAGCAACTCTCGGCTCCTGCTCAACGTGTAGCCGGGACCTGTATTTTAGTTTACTGAAGTAGCAGTCACAAAGCGGCATGATTGTTTGCAATATTCGGCACGTTTTCGCAATAAAAAACTCAAGCAGCTTATCAGCGTGATTGGGGTGTAATGTCTATAAGTGACGCCTTAATTTATTTGGCTTCATTCTGTCCGCTACCAAAACTTTTAGACAAAGTAAGCACATCAATTTTCCCTCGTCTGCCACCGCAGGCACATTGAAGCCAAGCTCTACATACGCCTCGTCATATTTCCTCCCTGAGAATGCCCCCTGCGCAAACTCTGCCAATGAGAGTGCTACTGCCCCCTAACGTAGTGGAGGTGCAACTGCAAGTTATTTTAGGACAGTAAAAAAATAAAAAAAAGCATGTTCCCGGAGGTCAAACACGCCCCCCCTGACGGAGCATCGCGCCCCCCACTATTTGAGAAACACTGGGTTAGGGTGAAGTGATGGTATAAAGCCGTAAGGCAATTATACAAATTGTGTCGTGAATCTGTAATTGTATCACATGATTTCTGGGCTTATGGAGGGCACAAATTGTGGATCCCTGTAGGCATGCATGAATGTGATTCAACGACAATGAACCCATCTGACTTGGTCCGCGTTGACAGCATGCAGTCATGAGCTGTGTCCTTAAGTGCATGCATACGGGATGACTGACCTCACACAAACTCCCCCGCTGTGCTTTGATTTTGAATTAGGCTTTGTAACACTGGGTCACGTGACCTCTCAGCCGGTCACGATGGACTCCAGAATAGCCAGTGAATGCGTCACTCACTGAAGCATCATTCTACCACTAATTATTCCAGTAAGCCATAAATACAGAACAAATAAAAAACAGAAACTATGGCAGGAGCTTTGCGTGCTGCACGAAGACGTGTTCTTCAGTGGCTGTGCAAACGAGTTCATTGCGTGCAGTTCTTGACCTCAAAATCTTTTGTTAGGACATCGTCAACTGAGAATTCCCCCTGTATGACATGCATGAACTGTACAGATACTGTTTTAAGTCACATTTTAGTTGGCATATGGTCGGTCGGCGTTTATTAGTCCGGCAGTGTTAAATCAGGATGTTTCTCTGTGTCCAAAAAGATGCAAAAACGTGGCAAAAGTTGTTTATTTTATCTTTTCTCTGTGTGTAGGGGGTATCATTCTTGCCACAGAGGTATCAAAAGAAGTTAAACACTATTCAAAACAAAACAATGCTTTCATTTTCCAAACAATAATAGCCATAACTTGTATCGTTATATAGTCACACAGTCTTCTCTTAACACTCCGAGTGGCAGCCGTTTCTAATTTTTCACAAAGCTGTCCAAAGATGGTGGATAATTGTGCCCTTGTGTGATGCAACATGAATTGCCGAGGTCCTCATAGAAGGCATTCATGTCAGCGATTAAGGTTTCTCAAAATAAGTCTTAACTCCAATTAAATGCAGAGGGCCCATACATATATCCAATGCATCAAGTTCCGACTAAACAACATGCTAACACTCGATGTAAAAGCGTTACGACGCTAAGACTATCTGTTAGAAACCCATACGGAGATTGTTCCCGTCCCATGAAGGACACTTCTCACATCGCACACTTGTTATAAAGTTGCTCAAAGCTGCTTTATAAATAGCCCAAATGCTTGATTCATCTTGACTTACAAAAGCTTGAATGACTCCAGTGAATGTAATTTGACTTGATGCTTTTTCCTTTTATGATATAGGTCAACACTGAAAATAGGGAGGCGGGATCTTAATTAAGTTAAAATAAAATACCAAAATATGTACGGTAATTACAAGAAAAGGTTTTAAGGTCAAGAGAATAAACAATCTCACAAGCATAAAGTCCTAATGTTAAAGAAAAAAGATTTAAGGTCAGACAATGAAGTCCTAATAGCGTGAATTTAGTCATATATGAGAATAAAGTTGTCATTATACATGTAAAAAGGCATAATTGTTAAGTGAATTAAGTTACATTATTATGTTTACTAGACTTAATGTTACAAGTAAATGTAATGTTATTAAAATAAAGTCATAATGTTGAAGGATGAAGTTCCACTGTTATGAGAAGCCTACGAGAGTGTTTATTTTTCCTCAAATTTAAGTAACAACGAAGACTGTTCCAAGTAAAAGTGGTACTGTATAGCCCTCCAAAAAATTAAATTGTAAAGTTTTAGGAATTTAGTATCAACCTCACAGGAAGGAAGTGGCAGTTTTTGCACAAATATTCATTCCAGTATAAGAATAAAGTCCTAAATAATTGAGTATGAAGTTTCGGATTTTCGGAAATTTTACAAGATAAAACTCAAATGTTACGAAAGTGAAGGCATAAATTCCTAATAATAAAATCCTGTAGTTTATCTAAATTAATTCATTTTGTTGCCGAAAAAAAGTTGAGAGAATTTCTTGGTTTGGATTTTAACAGGTGAATGAGGGAGTTTCTGAACATTATTACCTAAGTGCAGTAAAAAATGTATCACAACTTTCTCTTTATATTGTAACTTATTTTGGCTAGTCATAAAGGTATTTGGCTGTGAAGAAAAAAATCGAAGGGAGCTTTGCATTCACTAAAATATGGTTGCAAATACTTGTGCTTTGTTCTCCGAGACCGTCAAGCTTTTCATGTTTTTGTCTGCAGGCAGAAGAAAGCTGCTAGAGCTGTTTGGGCTGACTCGCAGAAAACAAGTGGAGACAAATCTGCGGAGATGTGGGATGGGGAAGAAGGCAAGTTGACTTTCAGCCTGTTGACATAGTGAATATGTGTATCCGACAGCCTTCCTGTCGCCTTTCCTGCAAGTGTCTGAAGCACATTTTTCAGTGGAATGAGTGATGCAAAAAAGCAGAACACTCCCCAGAGTTATAAATATGTCTGAGCAAACTGTCAACTTCTACATCACCGTGTAACCTTTAAAATCGATTGTAAAATCGAATCCGCGAGCCTGGGTGTCAATTCATTTGCCTGACATTGGTGATGACTGTTGACAGGTGTGAAGGAGGAGGATGAGAGGCCATTAACACAAGGACCATCCAAAGTCACGCCCACAGAAATGACTGACCGCAGAGATGTGCAGGACATGTCAGTCGACATGATGGATGGGGCAAACGAGGAGGAGGAGGAAGAGGAGGCGAATAATTTGCTTGCTTCCGTTGAAGCACAGCAGCAAATAGCCCAGCGGCAGCCCGACATGTCCCTCGGAGAGATCGAAAGAAGCCAGTCGCCGTCTTCCCCGCCTCAAAGGCAAGAACAAGAGGCCGACACCGATCCCGATTTCGACCCCTTGCTCGACGGGGATCCCCACGGAGATTCGTTTCCCTGTCTGCACTGTGAACGCCACTTCTCCACCAGGCAGGGTCTGGAGCGTCACATCCACATTCACGCCGTCACCGGCCAGCAAACACAACTGTTCAAGTGTCGATACTGTAGCAAGTCCTTTGGATCACAGGTGGGTCGGCGGCGCCACGAGAGGAGACACGAGAGCGGCGCTAAGAAGAAGCCCGGCTCCTTGGCTGGAACCGCTCATCTGCTCAGCCCCGTGGCGCAGACGGACATTTCCAGTCCCGACTGCACCAGCCCTACGAGTCACTATGCCGCCATGGGGTCGCAGCTTACTGGAGGACCTGCACACTACGCTGAGGCGCCGAGGAAGGAGTCGGGGTCTCAAGCCGACCCTCCGTTCATTTTAGATGAAAACGGGGCATCCAAAGAGCTTCATCCCTGCAAGTACTGTAACAAAGCGTTTGGCACACACACCAATATGCGACGGCACCAGCGCAGAATACATGAGCGACACTTGTTACCGAAGGGCGTTCGGCGGAAAGGCATGCTGCTGCAGGAGGCATCGGAGCAGCCGCGACCCGACGCGTCGCCCAATACCAGCCCCGCCCTCGTGTACTTACCGAGTGCCGACACAGAAGACGAGGCTGACCGGGACGATTACGTGGTGGACATATCCAAAAACATCTCGGAGAACTTGAGTTTCTACATTGACGGCAAAATAGTGTCCACCAGCACGGTGAGCAGCTGTGAGGTCATCGAGGTGGACACTCGATCGGCTGCCCTGTTTGGTCTGGACACCGTCATCATCAGCCCCGGTCAGCTCAGTCAGGCGCTTAAAGTGGAGGCCCGAGCCAGTAGTGTCAAGCAAGTGTCCAACTTCTGTCCGCCGTCGTCCAAAAGAAGAACGCTGACGCCGCCTCTTGTTCCCGGCCTCAAAATAGAGGCAGAAACGGTATCGTTCACTACCTCTTCGTCATCCACGGCGGCGTCCTCGCCCAACTTGCTAGTAGGTGGCCTGATCCAGCAAGCGGCGGATTCGTCGGGATTTCAACGTGAGAAAACTGTTTATCTGTCGCCGAAGCTCAAGCAGCTCCTCCAGACGCAAGACGTTCAGAAGTCCATCACGCTCATAACAGAAAGCCAGAGGCTGGCGTCGCCGCTTTCCGTCACGCCGTTGCAAGGCCCCTCGGGTCGGTTTAAAAGGCGAACGGCCTCACCGCCGTCTGCATCGCAGCTCAGTCCGCCGTTTCGAGCAGAGGGTTGTAAGGCCGAGGCTTTGAGCTCGTACACTCTCAAGGTGCCGAGACTGGACACCCTTGGCGTGTTCCCTCTTGGAGACTCGCTGGACAAGGATGACACTGCAGCCTTGAACCCTTACGGAAGCAACCCTGCCCAAACCTCCTCTGGCAATGGCGGCGCCGCTTGCAATCAACAACCATTGGACCTGTCAAACACTGTCAGTAAAAGAAGCGACACCCCCAACAAGGTTCTCAACGATGCCGCACTTGATTTGAGCTTGCATCGGAAGACTGTTGCTGACCCGGACTCAAAGGGAAGTGCAGCGCCGCAGCTGCAAGCGAAAAAGAGGAAGCCAAACACCAGCATGCTTGAAAAGGTGTTGATGAACGAGTATGTGGGTTTGCCCTTACCGACAGACGAGGGACCCTCGCTGCCCGCCAACATCAGTTTCCAACCGCAGTCTCCTAATATTGAGTCAGCCCACCCCTCTCCTCCATCCTTAACTCCCGTCACCATGAACCCCTCCTCACCCGGCACCTCCAGTGTGACGTCCACAACGCCGCCGCCCCCCGTGCTCCCAACCATGCCCTCGCCGCCGGCCATCGCCAACTCTCCGCTCTCGCAGCCCGCAGACTCGTCAGCCCAGCGGCCTCTTCCTGTCCTGTCACCAAAGATGTCGCCGAGGTCGCCGCAGCTCCCGTCGGAAGAAACGGAGACTTTATTCGCCGCTGACGACAAAGACGAAGAAGAGCGGCCTCACTCTGAGACACTGGACTCCCCAAACACTCCACTCCAGGATGCCCTCGATCATTCCGCACCTCCCGAGTCTTCTCCAGTTGGCCTGTCCGTTACACAAGACGTTTCTCTGACTGAGGCAAGCAGGAGCCTGCCGAACGGTCAAACTAACCAAGACCTCAACTCAGGAACTCCAAAGTCTGAAGACTCCGACTTGGCTGCTCTCTCGCCCCAGCCGGAGTCTTTGCTGACACCCCCCTCGCTTCCCGTGTCACGTGACCCAGTCCCATTGCTGCTTCCACAAAGCCTTCCACCCACGAAGATAAAAGAGGAGCGTGAGAATTGCACAGATGAGCCCTCTGTCACAAACCACGTGCCTCGGGATAATGTTGACACTTCACCTCCGCCTTTAGAAAAGAAACCCGCCAATCCCCCCAGCGCCGAAAAAATCAACTCGACTTACTCCAAGACTTTTGTTTGCAATGTGTGCGAGAGCCCGTTCAACTCCATGAAGGAGCTCAGCGGGCATATCGCTGAGCACGCGTCCGATTGGCCCTTCAAGTGCGAGTTCTGCGTGCAGTTATTTGGCGATGCGGACGCCCTTCTCGCCCACCGGACCACGCTGCACGGGGTGGGCACGATCTACGTGTGTTCTGTGTGTTCCAAGGAGTTTGCCTTTCTCTGCAATTTGCAACAGCACCAAAAAGATCTGCATCCAAATGACGCCTGCACACATACCTCCGTGGAGAGCGGCAAACTCAGGCCGCAAAATTACACCGATCCATCCCGAGCCAAAGAAGAAATCGGCGTCTCCGCACCAGCTCAAGACACGCCCGAGGAAGGGCCAAAACAAAATGACGCGAAGCCTGCAAAGGAAGAGCCGGACGGGAATGGCGATCACGCCAATGACGGCGCAGAGGATCCTAATGAGGAGCTCTACACCACCATAAAGATCATGGCCTCCGAGGGCGGAAAGCCCAAAGGCCCCGACGTCCGACTCGGTCAGAACCAACATTACCCCAGTTACAAGCCCCCCCCTTTTCCCTATCACAGCCGTTCCCACGCCGGCTCCATGGCCTCCGCGACCAACTTCACCACACACAACATACCCCAGACGTTCACCACCGCCATCCGCTGCACCAAGTGCGGCAACGGCTTTGACAACATGCCAGAGCTGCACCAGCACATTTTGGCCTGCGCCAATGCCAGCGACAAGAAGCGCTACACTCCCAAAAAGAACCCCATCCCGCTCAAGCAAATTGTCAAGTCTCCCAATGGGGTCGCGTCACCGTCAGCAGGCCAGAGTGCCTTCCGAAGAATGGGCCAGCCAAAGAGACTTAATTTTAATCAGGACCTGAGCAAAACAAAAATGAGTGCCCTCAGTAAGAAGAAAAACCAGCTTGTCCAGAAGGCCATTTCACAAAAGAATAAAGCCGCCACATCAGCTAAGAAGGCCGCCGTTAAAGTTGAAGAGGAGCAAACTACCGTTTGCCCCCACTGCAGCCGGGAGTTTACTTATCAAGCCAGTCTCAGCAAGCACATGGCCGTCAGCTGCCCCATGAAGCCCGCCGCCAAAAAGGGCAAGAAAACACTTGATGACAAGAAAAAAGTAGTCGTGGCCGGCGTGGATAAAAATACGAGGAAGAAAGAAAGTGAAGCAGCACAAACGGAACCGGAACTAAAACCCCTCGGAAAGACGAGAGCTCGGAGTTCCGGTGCGGCGGAGCTAACCGAACCCCCGCAGACGACGAAAGGCAAAAGTATGCAGAAGAGGCCCGCTCCGTTCCCAGCCGCGACGCCTGTCCCCGGTAAAAAAGCCAAGAACCAGGCTCAGGCGTCACCCACACACTCGCCCGGTGACGCCGCGACACAAAAGCAACCTGTCAGGGTGCAGCGGATGGGCAAAGCGTTGCCCAAGAGGTTAGCAGAGCCCAAATCGTTGTCACCGCCGCAACCCAAGAAAGAAGAGCGCTTCTCCCTTCGAATGAGGGAAAGGCTCGGCGGTCCAGTCACCAGGAGCTCGCAGATGGCAGCCCCCGCTGCGGAGGCCAAATCCGAGGACGCGCCGGCGCCTGAGCTGAAAGACGCTCCGGTGGGTGACTCTCAATTTTCAAGTAAAAGGCGGACTTTGCAGTGTTAAAAGTGCTTGCAAGATTCAAATGAAGCCCCTCTCCCCTCATCTCTTTTGCCCCTTGAGTCTCTGACCAACCTCGCTAAAGTGCACGAGCGCAATTTTCAAACTTGGCTGCTGACCACTCATAATGGCATGCGCTTCTAAACGTGTATAAATGTGATGAATAGACCGTGAACAAAATCACACCTCGAGCAATATTAAGCTCGCATCAGCCCTGTAAACAAGCCACTTTAGACTTACGACTTTTGTAATGCCGTGTTACCCTAATGCTAAATGTTACCAGCTTATTTTTTGGAACGTACCATCAGATATAAAAAAAGAGGTGAGAACCGAACCTATCGAGCAGAAATGCCGCTTTGCTGCAGAGTCCTCTCGGCTGCCTGACGTCCCAGTGCTTCCTTTTCTGCTTGCTCGTCGTACGCTCAATTGGTGTCATACATTGTAACGTTTCCATTCCACTATGTGTGTGCTTCCAGGAGATGCTGATGAAGTAAGCGAGCCACGTTGACCTTGACGGGTTCCTGGGACATGGGCTCTTGTTGTCCCACACGAGGATAACTGGACTGCCTTGCCAGACTGTTTTCGTTTTCTTCCACTTGTCATACAAACTAAACTGAGCCTCCATTTGGTTTTTTTAGCCAGCCTTGCAAAAAGAAAAAGAAAAACACACTGTAAATGGCAGTGAGTTAATATATATAAATGTGTATAAAATGTGTCATTACTTGACCCAAAACAGTAACATTAGGGCTCTGTCAAAGATGATCTATTGCAAAGGGCAATCATGCATCAGTTAGGGAAACTTGCTTACTACTACTACTCAGTTTGGTTGTTTTAAGATGATTTTGGACATTTTATTTTCCCTAAGAGTCTCCTAATGCATGTGTTGAAATATAATGTATAATCTAGATTGACGACAAATTTCCAAGTCTCTTCCAGTGGCCGCCGGCTTCAATTTCTACATTTTGTTTTGTTTTGCAATCTTATGTCACACTGCAGCTTAAGCAGTGGTCTTATTGTCGAAAAAATGTTCTATTGGCTTATCATTTGTGCGGGGGAAATGAAATGTGGCAGTTGACTGCAACAATTGGTCCTCAGGAATTCTGTGTGCGCGTGCCTGTGTATGGATGGACAACTGTTAATTCCTCCAGTCGAGATCTCGATGACATCTCAAGTTTTTACCGTGGCTTGTTCATATCCGTTTGTTTCTCTGACGTGAGCGGGCGATTCCAGCTGTAACGTTAATGTGGTCCTCTCGCCGACTTAACATGCTATAAATCCTTGTTTGAGAAAAAAAAAAAACCGTCACTCGAACGTCCCTGCAGCACTTTAGAATCAACTGCCAAAATGTGTAAAAGATTGGCTTCATGAATTGAACGATGGAATGTATTCATCAATGTTTTGTTTTTGTTTGTTTTTTTGCTGTAAATTGGTCACTTGTCATGTTCAGAATGCGTGGTTGAAACATTTTCGGACAAATTAAGTGTAACCGTATCTCTAGTTCCCACATTCTTTGTGTGTTCTTTTTTTTTTTTTTTTAAATGTAATTGTTCGAGAGCCATGCCAACCTAACGTAACAAAACGGATGCCGGTGTCCCTCCAAACACGTTTTTCATGAACACTTTTCCGTGAATCGAGCACAGACAATGCAGACGCCGCTCGAAACACTTGTAGCATGGACATGGGAAAGTCAATTGAACACTATGAATGGACCCTAATTTATATTTCCACAATGAATCAAAAAAGTGTTTTGCCTTGCAGCGTTAATGGAAAAGTTGTGTTATCAAATGAACATCCCGAATGACCTCAAGTAAAATATTGCTTATAATTGACCCAACAAAAGTGATTTGTTTCTTACAGTGCCCTTGGATTTGTTGTTTTGTTTTTGTTTTTTGTTCCATTCTTTTTCAAAGAAAAAACTGAAGCTATGTGCTTCAGATTGGACTGGGAAGTGCCCGCAAATGAAATGTAGGTTGGAATTTCCTTTAAAAAAAACACAAAACAAAAACTGCCTTTAAAAAGATGACGTATACGTACGTGGGGAATGGCTGTTTCACAACTAACCCAAGGTTGTAGGTAAGTTAGCAATTTACTGTAGGAGAGAGAAAATATATCAAATTATATTAATACACGCAGAAGTTTACTAGCTGTGGGGTAATTCGCAATGTCGACAAAAGCATTGCAGATGTTTGACACTTAAAAGAAGTGGAACCATGTTTCCGATTGCATTGTAAAACTACTCGCTCTTGAAAATGCCTGACAGACGTGGAAGAGGTAAAAGGAACCTAATCTGGAGCGATACTGCCACCTAGTTGGTAGTGTAGATGGTTCCCCATTTGTGTGCGGTGTAATTAGTTAACGATGGATCGCCTGTGTTTTTGTATGAAGTATTTAGTAGTCGCTTTTCCATGGCAGCTGCCACACGAAGTTCCTGTTTTTGCTGTCACCACGTTTATCTCATCGTCCGCTTCCAAATCCTGGTGAGTGCTCAGTTGCTCGTGACATACACGGCGTGCTTTTTATTTGCAAGTCTTGAACATGTGCTTTCCTTTTCATTAGAACGCAACCCATCGTGTTGCAGTACGTGAGGTGCTGGTTCTCAACCACAAGATTGGAGGTAAGGCTTGGATTACCTGCTTTTCCCAACCTGAATAAAAACAAGGCGCATGCATACACCGGTCTAAAAAAATGGAGCGATATAAGATATTTTGGTCAAATGCCAGCATAAACTTCAAATGCACTAGATGAGTGGTTCTTAACCTTGTTAGACATACCGAATCCAACCAGTTCATATGCACATTCATCGAACCCTTCTATCGTGAAAAATTCAAATAGATTTTTTTAAAACAAATTCTAGACATTAAAAAAATGCGTTTCTTAAAAACGGAAGAAAGTAAATATGAATTCAAGACATAAGTCTTAAGAGCTCTGTCGAACCCAGGTTACGAACCACTGCACTGGATATAACCTTTGCAGGTAAACATTTTGCACTTGCTCAAGCTGTCTAATTTTGATGGTCTCGTTTTTAAACAAATTTCAATTCAACATTTTTTTGATTGGTCCAACATAAAGGCAAGAAAATGTGCCACAACAGTGAGGTAAAATTGCAACAGATGTGATAAAATGAATCCGCAATAATTGAACCACAAAGTAGTGAGGGAGCACTATAACTCTCCTTTCAAAGTGTTTTTTGATGATGCAACTCATGATTGGAGGAGCAGAATTAATTCTGAAATCAACAAAAGCATTTTGTCTTGAAATTTAAACATGCACCCAAACTAACAAAAGGTGCTCTTTACTGAGTTGTTTAACACAGCTAGATGTAAATACTATCGAATCAATGCTGCAATCCTGAACTTGTCTGCAGTATACAACACAAAGAAATTGACATCACCGTTTCAATACTTTTGGAGCAATGTACACATTGCTCTCATAGAGATATGAAGACCGATGTTATTTGTAGTGAATAAATGATAATTGTTAGCCCAATCACGTGAGATTGGGTAATATCCCTGATGATCTCAATGCACTAAATGTGCTGGCCTCAGTGGTTGGGGATCGCTGGGTTATCATACGGTATGTGCCAGCCCTGCGACGGTGCACTTTATGACTGTAGTTTATGTTGCACCAGGCATGTGTGTGTGGGGGAGGGGCTGTCAAATGGAGAAATATTTTTCTTTGTGGCATAACGCTGCGCTCTCACTCGTTTTCATGAAAATGCAATTCCGTGCAGTTGGCCACCTCGTTTCACCCTGCATTGCAACCAAAGAGTAGAAGCTTGAGCATCAT